>APFE031754947.1:108038-122794 GCA_000404065.3 Pinus taeda
GTTCTCACATACAGATTAATGACAAACATCTGAAGAATAAATTAAATTATAAGTTTGGAAGGTATATGCAAGTTTCAACTGTCAGATCTAAAAATATTTGTATAAATTGATAAGAGTTTGATAATATTGATTCACCCCCCCTCTCAGTATTACTTCCAACATTTCCAATCAAAGAGACTCCTCACCCAGTAGATACATTAAAAAAGGATTACCAACAAATAAAGAGAGAAATTACAAGGTCAGAAGTAACATGGAAACTCAACTAACAGAACAAACTATCCCAACTTATCAAACAAGGGTGATTTATGCTATTGACTTAGAAATTAATCAGTTGAATTTTCCTCTTATATATCCTACTATTCAATCCATTCCTTTAGGGCCTCATTTCAAAATGTATTGTATAAACAATACCTTATAATACAAAACCCACGTGTGATACCCTCTCATTGAAAATAGTGTAACTATGTAATGTTAATGGAAAAACATGGTTGAGTATTGGGACACATATTCCAAAGTCTTCTAATAGCTAGGGAAGGCTGGAAGAGGTGTCATTACATGAGACTAGTTATAACAATTAATGGGGTGCATAAGAGGATAGAGAGTCCATACTTCATTGGATGTGTTTGCAAAGTAGAACAAGGCAAAAATTAGAGAAGAAGATGGACCATGCTGACAAGTCTGATAGACCAAATCAACCAACAGGAACATGGGCTAATAAACTAACATAATAATTCCCCATGACCAACCAAAATTACAGTGATGGTAGTGGGGCAGGAAGGAAGAGAAGGAGTCAAATTTGTTACAAGATAATAGGAGAGACCATCACAATGGAGTAATTCACGGAGTCAAAAAAATCATTTGTGAAGGAGAGTGTGGAAAAAGGAACCATGAGAAGATACACAGAGCTAATGGAAAAAGGAATATGGAAAATATATAAGCACAATAAATATGGAAAAATGAAAGCTCGACATTGCTATAGGAGTTAGGAGAAATAAGTCATTCATTTGAGCATTAGAATATTGGAAGAACATATCCCATGTGAGGCAAATAGTCTTTTCATTCCCTAGATAGGTTGAGGATGGAGATGGATGATCTCTAGATTCCCTTGACAGCTGGGGTGGAGACTTGTCTCTTGGATTCCTAGTAAGGAGAGTTCTAAAGCTTCCTTGCTTCTTGTATGGTCTTGTAGTGCATTTTGGATTCTTAGGCTTGGGTGGAACCACTACATATGTTTGCATTACTAAGGGTAGCGTCTCGACAATTGGATTCCCTTATGTTGTTGAGGGTGTATATTTCGACCTTTGGATTCCCTTGTGCTAATAAGGGTGAAGTTGTCAACCATTATATTCCCTTATGTTGCTAATAGTGGAGGCTTTGACCTATGAATTCCCTTGTGTTGATGATGGTGGAGGTGGTTTACATTTGGATTCCCTATTTTAGCTGGTTGATTGAGTAACTGGTGAGTGGAGGTGGTTTACCTATAGATTTACTATTTTAGCTGGTTGCATTGAGTAGCTTGTAGGTGGAGGTGTTTAGTGCCTCTAGAATACCTATTTCAGTTAGTAGTTTTGGTTTATCCTTTGAGAAATCCTTGTCAAACTTTGGAATCTAGCTCAGGGTGATTAGCTGAGAGAAAGACTACAGTGGAGGGGAATTTAAGGTTGGGTGTAGAGTTGAAGTTCCACTCTTAGTTTTCAACCACTTCAACATAATAAGATACGTTACTTGAACATAATTGAGAGGATGAATATTGTTACCATGATGATTCATACATGTATCAACATTGTTAATGTAGGGATATGTTGTTCTTATCTATCTACAATGATAGGTTGTATGCATATCTGCAATTCTCATGGTTATGAAGGGCATGGAGGTCGTATGTGTTGAGTTAATATGTCCATGATGTGCAAATATTATCACATGATCTCATGTGGTTTCTTAATGTGGTCAACTAAGATGTTACAAAGTGTGAATTCCATCGTTTGGTTACTGGTAGTCTAAACAAAAGTGGAGAAAGCCAGTGCGGATTCACCCTGAGTTGACTAAAGGGTACTCGATATTATACGGTCCATTGAGGCCTAAGTCGAGTCAATGAGTTGTGACTTGTGTATGGTGGGAAGGTGTTGAATTTCCATAATGAGTGCTCAGTATCTAGTGTGGGGCCCTAGGTAGAGGAACTAGATTGTTGGGAACCCAATTCATCTGAGGGTCACTAACTGATGACGTAGTTGTTTGAACATTGTTCACGCATGTAATATTTCAACTAGATCTCAAATTAAGTTTCGTTAACCTAAATCAAGGTACTATCTAGTCGAGGTAAGTCCACTGTTTGGGACTTGATTAGTATGTGTAGTCAAAGTGAGTGGACTAATTGGGTGAGGTCCGCTAGCAAAGGTTAGCTTCCATGGCCAAGGCATGTTATAGGGAGTCTGCACATAGACAAGTGGTACATAGTTCGTGCCCATGTAGAGGCCTAGAAGGGAGTTTGGTAAAAATCTTTAAGTCAAGGAACACCTATATAAAAGGTCAAGAATTGCATGCGGGACCCATCAAGTCGGGATAATTGACTAGATTGGACAGGTTATGATAGTTATTCATATCGGACAGGTCGGTACCATAATTGAGTTAGACCTGTCGACTAGTGAGGAAGGGTTCGTTGGTCGTGGTCGACTCAATTGGGCCTCAAAGTAGGTTGGGTCAGTAGCCTAATCAAGCTCATTAGTTAGTTTGTCAAGTCAAGGTCTGATCTTAGGTCAATGTTACACTTGATATCTTAGTAAAGAGGATTGACTACTAACTATCCACGAGTATGATGTTTCTATGTGGGTCTAACTATGGTGTCATAGCAAATATGTAGTCACCATGTAAGAAGATACATCAGAAACGAAAAGGGGCCACCACTGATGTGGCACATTTGATGGGCCTAACACTGCTTGGTCATATATTTTGATCCATAAGTTGGGTCGGGTTAAATTTTATGTCACTAGGGATGTCATGACAAGATGAATGTGATGGTAATGTGTGTTTATAGTCAAAGAAGTTGAAATAAGGAGGATTTTTATGACCCCACTCCCATGATAGAACTATGGAGATAGAGTTAGGTGAAAGTAAAACCTTCCACTAATTTGTTTTAGGCTAGGTGGTGGAAAGGAACTGTTATAGAGTGGTATCAGAGTTAGGTTCAAATTTTGGACCTCTATGGGAAAAAATCAAAGCTTCATTACATAGTTGATAGAGAAAATATTCAATGCTAGGCCTTTAGAGTCAATATGAGGCTTTAGCACCTTCCACTAAGCTGGTTTAGACTAGGTCGTGGAAAGGATTTGTTATAGAGTGGTATTAGAGCCATGTCAAATGTTCACCTTTAGGGAATAGAATCAAAGTTCTGTTATAGATTTGATAGAGCTAAAGTTTTAAATATTGGACATTTAGGGAAAAAAATCAAAGTTTTGTTACAAAGTTGACAAAGAAAAGGTTCAACACTAGACCTTTGGAGACAAAATGAGGTTTTAAGAGTAGTTTCATAGGTGTTAAAAACATGATTGTTTTGTGGATTCAATGTATTTGTTTCTTGAGGTGGGTCCATTGTGATTTATGCATGTAGACAATGCTATTGGTTCGATATATTATTATTCACATTGATGTATTGACTTGAAATGTATTGTTTCAACTAGCCATATAGAAATAGACTCTCAATAACAAGCCAAGGTATGATTAAGTTATACATTTGAATTTTGTTTTTCCTAATAGTTATTTGTGTGTATGAAAATTCATGGGGAGATATTAAAGAATAGAAGAGATGAGGACCCAGATGGTACAATACAACACTGAAAAGTCATAACATGGATATGAAGAAGAAGAATGATCGTGAAAAGAGAGGAGAGGTCGGTTATTTGACTGGATGGATACATTGAGAAGGTTAACTAGGGTTGATAAAGGATTGTCAGGGCATAGGAGAGGCAAGAAAAAGCGAATGTAGTGATACTAACATATCCAATCAGACTTCAGAGGAAAAAGTAACATGAGTTGGGAACTAGACATAATTGAAAAACAAGGATAGAAGACTAATGGAGCATATGAGAGTAGAACCAAGAAAAGGCACAGATTGTCAAGTGAGGATATTATAAGATGGGGTACTAAATTGGGTACCCAAAAACATATGGCAAGATACCATATAAGATGATGCAATAATGTTCATTAACACCATCATCATCATCGTCATCATCATAAAGGGAAGGAGATGGAGTATCTCCTAGAGGAGTTCAAGAAAGCCAAACCTTCTACATTTTACGGTTAGGTGAAGAAATGAAGGGATGTTGAAGCATGTTCCTTGTGGTGAAATGTTCTTTTAGAATCCACAATTATTCTAAGAATATGGAGGAAAATATTGTTACCTTCAACTTGAAAGGCAAGGCAATCATTTGGTGGGAAGATGTGAAAAACGTGAAAAATGAGTTTTCATGGAAATAATTTTATAAGCATTTCAAAAGCCAATACTTGTCAAATAAATATTATGAAAACAAGGAGAAATATTTTTGAGCTCGAAATGGGATAGATGTCAAATGAGGAGTATGTCAGCAAATTTTTGGAACTACTAAGATACATGCCTTATCTCAAGGATGATAATGAAAAGATTCATAGGTTTTTCAGTGGACTGCCTCTGTTATTTAAATATCAAATTGAAATTCAATGAACCACATACATTAGAAGACACAATTAGAAATTTAAAACACTGCTATGAGCAGTAAAGGTGTAGTTCTGAGTTCAAGAATGATTGAAAGATGTAGTGAAGAATGAAGAACAAAGAAAAATAGCATACTAAAGAAGGAAGGCCACAAGCCTCATGCAAGAGGTAAGGTGCAACCTTAGCAAATTAAGGTCAAGCAACCAAAATTTAATTCAACTAAAAATAGTTATGCAAATCATCGTGTGGAAGAACATAGTAGAGGCAATGCCAAGGAACCATTGAAATTCTAGACATGTGGGAAAATAATTAAAAATAAATTTTCCATAGAAAATGGACATTAGTCCATGACTTTACATTGAAAATAAGCTCGTACGGTAGGGGATGTGGCTCAAAGTATGCTTAGGATCTATGCAACACTAGATAATAGGCAGGTCGGCTACCAAGCCTCCATAATCAAGATGGAAGGTAAGATTTATGATAGAAACATTTCTATTTTAATTTACCTAGGGTCTCACTATAGCTATGTCAGCCCAGAAATTGTAAAGAAATGTTAATTGGTCAAGGAACCTCATGGAGAATCATGCTTAGTGAAATTAGCCATAGAACCAAAGAAGAGAGTCAAGCATTACATAAAAACATGCCCATTTGAGTTGAGTGGCATGCCAATAGTAGCAAACCCTAATGTATTTCCACTAGGAGTATACGATGTACTACTAGGAATGAACAGGTTGTATATGCATCCCACCAAGGTAGATTTATTTGAGAAGCCAATCATTTTCTTAGATGAGTCTAGTGAAAGAAGGATATTGTGGGGAAAACTAAAACCCACATCAATGAGGTTGGTTAAAGTTATGTAAACCAAAATATGTCATATGAAAGGATGCATTTTATTTGTTATTCAAATTAATGGTAGCGTTGAAGTGAGTAGCAGTGTTGAAGGTGATGACCAGAACATTCTAATGAAATATCCAATCTTAAACCAATATCAAGATGCATTTTCTGAAGAGATGCAAAATTTTCCCCCTCATTGAGAGGAACATTTTTCTATTAAAATTTTATCATGGACAACACCAGTATGAAAGGCTCTATATATAATGAGCACCATAGAATTAATTGAGATGAAATTGTAGCTCACGGATATCTTGGACAAGGGTTACATAATTCCAAGTGTGTCGCCATGGGGAGCACCAGTCTTATTCATGAAGAAGAAGTTTGGCACACTCATGTTGTGCAATGATTACATGCAACTAAAAATGGTAACCAATAATAATAGGTATCCCTTGCCACATATTGATTATCTATTTGATCAATTAAGACGAGTACCAAAATTCTCCAAGATTAATTTAATATTTGGATACCATCAAGTGCACATTAAAGACGAAGACATCTATAAAACCATTTTCTAGATGAGGTATGGGAATTATGAGTTTGTGGTGGTGCCCTTTAGGCTTACTGATTCACCTGCAAGTTTTATGTGTCTTATGAACAATATGTTGCGATCTTATCTAGATACATTTTTAGTGTTTTTTTTTTTAAATATATTGATCTATTCAAAGACCAAGGAGGAGAAAGAAGAAAATTTAGTTGTAGTGCTACAACCACTAAGGAAACATGAAATGTATGCAAAGCATATCAAATGTGACTTCTAGTCACAAACCCATTATTTGGGACATATTGTCTCAAAGGAGGGAGTAGTTGTTGATCGAGAGAAGATCAAGGCCATCATGGAGTGGCCAACATTGAAGAATGCAGTTGAAAATAGGTCCTTTATGGGAATAGTAGGATACTATAGGAGATTCATTAAAAAAAATTCTCTATGATTGGATATCTAATCACAACATTGCAAAGAAAAGGAAAGAAGTTCAAAAGGCTAGTTGAATGTGCAATAAGTTTTGATCAACTAAAACAATTTCTCACCAATGCACCAATACTAAGAATAACATATCTAGATAAGGGTTTTTTGGTGTGTATAGATGTTTGGAAAGATGCAATTGGTGTATTATTAATGAAATAAGTCCAAGTGGTTTGTTATGAATCATGAAGATTGAATTAACATGAGAAAAACTATGTAACTCATGACTTGGAGTTGGTTTCCATCATCCATACATTAAAAATGTGGAGGTATTATCTCCTTTGTGGGAGAATTAATTTAATGAATAATCATGGAGGGGTGAAACATTTATTTGATTAACCTAAATTTAATTTCAAGCAAGCTAGGTGGTTGGCCACACTTAGTGAATTTTATTTTTAAAATACATAAAAGAAAAGGAAAATCAAGTTGTTGATGCACTCAAGAGGAGAGTGAAAATGTGTCAGGTAATAACCATCAGTTCTTATGGAACTAACCTAGAATAAAGAATTAAAAACATAGGGTATCATGACGAAAAATATCAATAGATAAAAGAAAAGCTACAACAAGAGTCTGAGGGTGAAAAGGAAAAGGAATATTGTCTCTGTGGAAATGGATTAATTAGATACAAGAATAGGATCTATGTGCCAAATGATAGTGACCTAAAGAAGTCAATATTAAAGGATTTTCATGTAAAACTATACTTTGTCCACCCAAGCTACCAAAAGACTCTTAAATCCATCAAGAAGTTAAATTATTGGCCAACACTAAAAAGGGAGGTGGTTGATTTCATCTCCAAGTACATAGAATGCCAACAAGTGAAGGTTGAGTGCAAGAACTCATCTAGCTTATTGCATCCCATCCCCATTTCGGAATGGTATTGAGAGCTAATTTCTATTGACTTCATTACAGGACTACCAAAAACTTCCAAACAACAATATGCATTCATGATAGTCGTTTAAAAAATGAGCAAAGTGGCTCACATTGTGGCAGTCAAGTCTACTTATTTGACAAGTGACGTGGCTCAAATTTTCATAAAGTAGATCATGAGGTTGCATGGAGTTCTTAACAATATCATCTTAGACAGAGATGCCAAATTCACTTCAAAGTTCTAGAAAGAATGATTCTTAAGACTAGGTACACAGTTATCTTTTAACACAACTTACCATCCACAAGTTGATGGGAAAATAGAGAGGACAAATAGGATCCTTGAGGAGATGTTCAAAATGTAGCTGATGCACCATCCAAGGAACTGGGAAGAATATCTTCCACTTATACAATTTTCATACAATAATGGGTGGCAAGAGTCACTAAGAATTAGCTGATTTGAAACACTTTATGGTAGGAGTTGCAATACTCCTATCAGCTAGAGTGACCTAGTGAATAGAATCATCATTAGACTTGATATGTTAAGAAAAATGGAACAACAAATGATGACTATTAATCACAATTTGAAGGTCACACAAGATAGACATAAGAGCTATGCAGATTAACATAGAGTGCACAAGGCATTCAAGGTTGGGGAGTGTGTGTATTCGCATGTTATGCCCAAGAATATTTCTTTCAAAATTAGGTCATGTTCCAAGTAAGCATGACAATTTTTTGGACCATTTGAAGTGCTTCAAATAATAGCGTTGATGGCCTATAGATTGGCCTCAAAAGCATCAATAAAGGTTCATGATGTTTCCATGTTTCTTTGTTCAAGATACGTGTATAGGATTATAATCATTTAATTTATTGGTCTATGTTACAGGAGGAACCAGAGGGAGAGTTCAAGTAGAAACCTTTTTGCATCCTAGATTGGAGGAAGCTCAACTCTTTAGAATTGAGAAATTAAGCAAGTCAAAGTTTAGTGGAGGCACTTTAGGCTCGAGGAACCCATATGGGAAATGGTTGATCATATGTAGATAAAATATTCTATTTTCTGTTAGTTGAAGAAAATGTAAATATATCTCATAAATGTTGTATACAATTGTGTATATTAAGCTACAAATTTACTTGTGATTTGTTTTAAAGCATGTTCTAGTTTTTTGTTTGATTATAGAGCATGGAGGATGGTGTTCCTCCAAAGGGGAGGTGTCTTTTTAGCCCTTGGGTGATACCCCTTCATTGTAAATCTTGTAATTATGTAATATTAATGAAAAATGTGTTTTATTATAGGGACATCAGTTCTAAAGTTTTATGAAGAAGAATGCTTGGGATTTAAGGAAAACATGATTTTTTTCTTACAACCAAGGAAGGCTGGAAAAGGTGTCAATAAATGAGACTGGTTATATCAATTAATGGGGTAGAAAAGAGGAAAGAGAGTCCATAATTATTTGGATGAGTTTGCAAGTCAGAATGTGACAAAAATTAGACAATAAGATGGGCTATGCTAGCAATTCTGATAAGATAATTCAACCAACAAGAACATGGGATGAGAAGCTAACACAAGAAATCCCCATGACCATCCAGAAAGGCAATGACAAATAGTTTGAAAATAAGGAAGAGAAGGAGTCAAAACGATTACAGGAGGATAGGAGATACCATCGTAGGAGAGTGAATGAGGGAGTTGAAACATTCATTCATGAAGGAGGGTGTGGAAAATAGAACCACAAGAAGATACATAGAAACATCAGAAAAAGGAATAAGGAAAAGATCTTAGCACAAAAAAGGAAAAAAAAAGAGATTGACGTTGCTACAAGAGTTGAGGACCAAGAATTCATTTGGTTGAGCATTATAAGGCTAGAAGAACATCTGTCAGGTGAACACAATAGTCTCTCGGTTCCCTGGATAAATGGAGAATCGATATTGATGATCTATAAATTCCATTGATAGTTGGTGTGGAGGCCTATCTCTTGGATTCTTGGTAAGGAGAGTTCTGAAACTTCATTGCTTGTTTTATGGTTCTTGTAGTGTGTTCTATATTATGAGGCTTGGGTGGAACCACTATGTATTATTTTTTTTCTTAGGTTGGCGGTGTCGATCTATTGATTCAGTTGTGTCACTAAGGGTGGAGATGTGGACCTTTGGATTCCCTTGTGTTGTTGAGGGCGGAGGTGTTGACCTCTGTATTCCCTTGTGTTGCTAAGGTTGGAGGCATCAACCTATGGATTCCCTTATTTTGTTGAGGGGGGAGGTGGTTTACCTCTGCGTTGTCACTATAAAAAACACCCTCAAAAAATTTTCCTACACATGAATTCTGGAGGCTACATATGATCCCATGATTTATCACCTCAAGTTGTTCTAGTTCACTTCATGGTTGGTTGATTTTTCTGAGATTATAATGGTCAAACTCACTTGATTACACATGATTATACTTTTGATGCATTCTCAAGCACACCCTCTTGTCGCAAGCTCAACAACCAATGTTTATCATTGAATACATGCATTATACAATCCTTGAGAGTAAACATTGGGAAATCTCAGGGAGTAGTTCCTACATAGTCCCTAGATACAATGACTTCCTAGTGCCTAGTGATAGTAACTACACAACTCTTGATGATAGTCACTATGTAACTTGGGCTAATAGTGACTGTGCAGTTCATAAAGACATTGACTACATAATTATTGTTGACAATGAGTGCTCAATCTTAGTTGACAGTGAGCATGCAATCTTGTGGGACAATCATTCTCTCGCTCGTAGTTTCAATTGTATTATCATTCCAATGAGTCTCCTCAATTGTCTCCTTTGTGCACATTTTCTTTCATAAGCTTCACTTTCACTTTTGCGATTATACTTTTTGTTTTCTTTCTCTTTCACAAGTGCCACTTTTGTGTTCTCTTCACTATAACATGTGTCATTTTCAGCTTTTCTTAGTGTCACAAGTATTTTTTTTATTGTTTTCACTCTTGCATTTGTCTCACTTTAGCACACTACAATAGGCAACCCTAGGACATTATTTTAGATTAGTTGATCATATATATTATAATAATATGAGCTTGATACTCCCACAACATAGCACACCTTCTGGTCGTAGTCGACACTATTGTCATAACTTGTATTCTAAGAGTCACAGAGTGAAATTTCAACTGTCACACTTAGAAATAAGTGTTGCTTCAAGGCTTGCATGTTTATTTTGAGTTTTGTGGTGTGTGTTGATTTTATCTGTGTGTGAGATCATCATTTCAATACCTTTTTCTTCTATCTTGTCTCATTAATCCCCCACTTAGCCATATTTGAGCTTTCACTATATTTGAAACTTTCTCAATCTTTGACCAATCTTTCTGCCCCTTGGAATTGTACATTATGCATTCTTCTCTAACAATGAATCACCCTTTCCTCCTAGAACTACACATTATGTAGTCACTAATTCCAAGGATTGTGTATTGCATAATCACAATGCATAGTCTCTACCTTTTGTTCCACAAATCTATGAAATTTTCTCTCCCAGTGAGTCTTCTACTACACAATGTGTAGTATCAATCAACAGTCATGCCTTGCTATCTCCCTAACCTATGCAAACGCACAATCACCTAGCTAATTCTTTTCATGAATTGTGCATTGCACAATCATAGTGAGTAAGCCTACCTCATTGCATCATTCTCTCCCTCAACTTCGCAGTTTTGTCTTCCAATCCCTTAGCCACTAGATATTGCACAATCATAGTGAGAAAGCCTTTCTCACTGTCTCAATGATTTTCTCAACTACACAATCCTCTATCTCTTTCCTTCCATAACTATGCATTGTGAAATCATAGTGAGTAAGCCTTCTCCCTTGCCTCATTGATTCCCTCAACTGTGCAGTTTTGCTTCCCTGTCCCTTAGTTATTACCACAATGTAGTTACATTGACTAGACCCTTACCACTGCCTCTTACTCCTGCCCAATGTGAAATTCTTGATCCTCCTCCTCAATCTTGCACTCTATACTGGCTCAATCAATATGCAGCATGAAACAAAATAAACAAAATAGACTAGGATTTTCAAGAAAAATGGCATCTTGTCATGAGTGAATCCTATTTTAAGGTACTATATTTTTGACATGAAAGGATGATGCTCAAGGAGGATGTTTGGAAGAGCATGAAGGAAGACACTTGTGAAGCTGGAAACATGAAGAGACTATCAAGCAAGAAGATAAAGGGACACTAGATCATGATGGAATATTAAAGGTCAAAATCACGAGGAATACATCATATAATCTAATCTATGGGAGGATGAAGATGAAACACGTGAAAGACTTCTCATGAAGATACAATGGAGGTCATCAAGTAGAGGCTACAAGAGAACACTTTCAAAGAAGGAGAAAAAGGAATAACCATCATGAATGATATAAAGGAATCTCAAACCAAGACAAAAGGGTGGAAACTCATGCTGACTTGGAGGGTTCTAACACTCACCTAAAACCCTTTGGAGGGTCAAGGTGAAGAAAAAAAAAAGATCCATCATGAATATTTTGAAGGAAGCAATAATGAGAGAAAATTGACATTGACACATCATCACAAAGTTCCATGTCATCAATGCCAAGTCATGGCTTGTCCGTGTGTCATCACAAAGTAATATGTGTTAATGTATTTATCCACATCATTTGTGGATGTAATTATTGCATTATAAAAAAATGAGAAAATGTAAAATATTTGGAAGACCAAGGGTCCCACATGGAATGTGAAAAGTCACAAGAAGTTTCTAGAATCATTAAAAGCTCAAAGGTCATGTAAGGACTCAAAACTTCACTGTAGAAGCTCAAGATTCATGAGGGAGGTCAAGAGTCACATGGGAGGTGGAGAGTTACCTCACTTGATATAAATAAACCCTTGTAAATCAAGCAGAGGACTTTGGACTTTGGACTTTTCACCTTGGCTTCTCTAGCTTGGCATAGGAGATAATATATTTCTTTGGAGGAGCAAGTGGTGACTTAATTTACCACTATTAGGGCTAGTGTGGTAGCATTGTAATTATATATCTTGGGACTTTCACTTAATATATGAAGCTCTCATAGACGGTGCACTTTCATGCATATGTCATGAATTCTTGTGAGACTATTCTTTCATTGTTTGCGGTGTATGTTTATGTTAACACATACTAATGAAAATGAACTATTTTGTTGGTTTTTTTATACATCTCATTGAATATGCATTGTTACTACTTTAATCATCATTACTATCTTGTGAAATAATTTGTAGGTTTATCAACGATTATTTCATCCTCCTGTGTGTCTCTATTAGTATAATACTATTACATTTCATGTAGAGACTAACTCTCTATTTTCCATCCATGAAAGTAAAATATATGCTTTGCAATTGTATGCCTCATAATGTCAACTTACTTGCATATTTCAAAGATTGTTTGCATAATCTCTTATGTTAATGATAGCAACCAAGGAAAATTCCTAAGGGTAATGGAAACTGTCCATATTTCTAGTATGGTCTCCTACTCTAAATGGTGTGAGGTCTAATTGGGACTTCATAGCGGGAGACCCACTTGGCTGACGAATTTTCAGCACCATCAACAGTTGGTGCTATAACGAGGGCTAGATGACAAGTTGAGTCCATTGAGTCTTATTTGAATCTCTTCCAAATCATAATCCCAATATGTTTTTATAATATAGAAAATCTTACACTCCCCGCAGAACTTCTTTACAACTTATCCCAATTAAATTTTGATGGCGAGGGTGGAATATCCATAGCTAAACATACATCTCAATTTATTAAGTTTTGTGATATTAATGAAGTGATTTATGAAGATGTTTCTTGTAAATTTTTAACCCTCACATTTAAAGCTCGAGTTACACTATGGTTTCATACTTTACCATTTTCTTCTATTCATTCATTTGAACAACTCTTTAAGGAGCTTCATCAAAATTTTTATAGATACGATTACCAAGATGTTTATAAAAGGATTAATTAAATTAGGATGAAATATAATGAATTAATAAAGGGTTTTTCTAATATATTTCTTCACATATGTTATGAGTTTCCTGAAGAAGATGTGGATTGGGATTTCTTCAAGGAAAAGTTTTAGCGTTTGGTTTAAATATCCTTGAAATAATTTGAATCTGAATCCTTGGTTAATAGTTCTCTCCCAACTTGTATTAATCATAAGACATCCAATATTAGAGGAGGACCCTACTATTCCTTTTGTTCCTTTCCCTCGTCCCTTTTCATTGCCTAACAAGGTTGTCTATGGTTCTATTGTTAAAGTTGAGAAATTTGAAAGTTAGATTGTTGATACATTCATCCCATCCTCATTTTATCTTCTTTGTTGATACTCTACACATAAGCAACCTAGGGTGAAGATTGATCCCTTGATTTATCAATATCATAATGAACATATTTAGAATATTGAGTATGATATCATTAAAAGTGATGTTTCTCCAAGGGACATTTGTCATCCTCTATCATCTACATATCATGACCCTTTGTACCTTGATCCACTTGATAAATCTATTCCACCAGCGAGTTCTTTTGTTCTAAATGTTGATCAAGTAAAATATGGTCACATTCCATGTAGGAATTTACAGGGTAAGTTCCTCAGATAGAACACCAAAGGACACCACTCACAAATAGATCACAGATCAATACACTAGTATTTTTGACGTGGTTAAAACCCTCAAAGAGGGAAACAGTCCATGGCCTGAGCCAACGTGGCCACTTCAGGCAATTTATTAATAAAATAATGAAAAATTACATAAGCTTCTATCGTTAACAATTAACCTACAAATGACCCTCCATGCACTTTAAATAGAAATCATGGACCAATCGGGTGTTAAGCCACTAATCAAGTGTCAGTAATACCGAGGAGTTATATACCCATGATCCTCCCCACTTCTAGTCAATGTGGGACTTTGATCGTATACCCAACAATCCTCCCCTCGAACAAAGGACCATCGAGCCTCCCCTCAAACGATTATCCATCCGTCAACTCTCTACCAACCAGGATTCTCCGCTCCAATGCATTGGAAGCACATGCCTTACATGGAGCACCACTTGCCTCGAGAGCTTGCTCTATCCCAGGTCAACTCCTCTTCATCGTGTTGGGTCCAAGACACGTCCATGAAGAATCCGGAGCACACCACCTATCTAACCGAGCTCATCCACAGATCCCATCATGATATTACCAGGGCCCACCACCTTCGTTCGACATTCCGAGGATTCATCCACTTGGCTAACTTCGGGGCATGGCTCTGATACCATGTAGGAATTTACAAGGTAAGTTCCTCAGACAGAACACCAAAGGACACCGCTCACAAACAGATCACATATCAATACACCAATATTTTTGACGTGGTTAAAACCCTCAAAGAG
>APFE031754948.1:0-15893 GCA_000404065.3 Pinus taeda
ACTGATTTGATTACTAAGTCTACGCATACATAGTCTACCCACTCTTCGTTTGAATGTGTGATCTCTTAGAAGGAAACACATACTCATAACCATGAGACCCATTAGACCCAATTAATTTAATCAAAATTTTAATATATCACAAAAACACAAAAATTATCTACTTAATATTATTTATAACCAAAGTAAATTAAATAGAGATACTAGCCACATCATTGTTGAAATATTTATCATTAAGAGTAATAGATGTTAAATTAGCATAATTATGTTTATTATTATTATTTTCTGAAGTTAGTCATTTTATATTAAGTCAATGAGGATTATCTAGACCAAAAATTTTCTCCAAGTAGTCTATCCGAAGGGAAACCAAACTAGGAACCTAAGTTCAAAGTATTAAAGTCGTGAATACCTTGTCTAGCTAAAGCATCTTGTAAATAGAAACCTATAAAAATAAGGTAGCTATCATACCTTGACATATATTGACATGAGAAAATAAAAAAGACTATGAGTAGTACAAACAAAAGCTTAGTGAAAACTAGTGAGTCATAACCATTGTGTAAGATCTCTCAGGATAAAGAGATGTGTTCTCATCTCCCAGATATTGGCTTCGCTACCAAGAATGGTCAACTTGCTCCCAATTTTTTCCTTTAGCTTTGTGAATCTCATATAATTTTCTTTCTAAATCATCTCATACCAAACAATTGTTGTTTAACCTTGTGTCTGCCATAATTGAATGAAGTGACAAAGAGCATGCAATGTGCAACGTAAAGTTAGAAATACACCCTTTCATGTGAGCTAGCAGCATATCAAAGCTAGAAAGCATAATTCCCACACTTAAACACCCTCTAGAAAATAAATTACATTTTAATATATAGACTTCTTTAACGATGGAAGATATCATGGTCAAAATTAAGTAGAGACACATGGTAAGGAGATATATCAAGTTCACTTATCATTAAGAACAAGGAACTCGTAATAACAAGGAACTCATAAATGAGTACAACAGTACAATCTTCTCTATTTTATGTAATGTGTTTTTTTTATGTTCGCTACAAAAACACATTTGAAAACACATTCTAAATAGTGGAAAGTTAGAGTTTCATGTAAAATTTTATTCATTTGAAACAACATAAAAATGTATAATGGCTAGACAATCATTGTTAAAATATATAAAAATAAAATAAAAATCTACACATCAAAATGTTTGTCACCAAATTCCAAAAAAAGGTAAAAACATCTAGTAATTAGTTGCTCTATTTTGTAATCTATACAACTAGGCGATGTTTTCACTTAATTAGCATTATACGTTTATTCCATTGCCACTTGGTCTTTAAATAATATTTGAGGCAACTAATTCTTGTGAATATCAAAAGCTTGGTGCTCTCAACACTTTAGCAACCAAAGATTTAGGAGTTTCTAATGGAAACTATCTTAATGATGAGAAAGTGCACCTGCTGAATGTTTTCTTCAATAATGGGTGCAATAGACATTAGTGTACTAAGGATTTTCTCAAAGCTGAAAAAAGGTCCTATGGCTAAGATAGAACTCAAGGATCCATTTTCAGGTGTTCATCTCTGTTTTATCCAAGGGACCAGTGACAAGATTACGAGGATCCTAAAGAGGCATACGGATCCTTCAACCTTTAGGCCTATGAATATCATCCAGAGCCCCCAAAGATCTAAAAAAGACCTAGTAGGCCCTGAAAATATGAAAGGTGTTTACGTTATCCCTTGCTCCTGTGGGACCCCTACATAGGTGCGACCAGTCGTTCAATTAATCGAAGGATTTGGGAGCACACTGCTAACATCAGGCATGGTAGGACCCACTCCTCTGCTTGGCAAAAGCCAAGAATTGCATCTGCATTCAGGAGGCCGAAGTCATTACCAGGATTAAACATTTCTATTGCCGAAAATTTGGGTGGGTCTTAGAAATCGAAAAAAGTCCCGCTAATTTGAAGAAAGACAATGGTTGGAATATTAGCAAAACTTGGGTCCCTGTCGTGTCCTCCTCAAGGTTTTTAAGTTTCTTTTAAACTCTTGTGATTAGTGTTTCTTCTTGTTTTCCAAGCGGTGTTGTTAATAATTATGTATTATCTTTTGGATCTTTTTTAGCTCTTGTAATTATCTTTATCGTCTTGTTCATTCTTAGATCCTCTAAGTATTTATTTTATTTTATGTTAGACTTTGGTTATTTTTTCTTGGCTCCTTGATTTATTTGTATGGCCTTAGCCCCTTATTTTATGGTTGACCCTCATTCATTAGTCACTCTTACTTTGATTATTTTGTTTGAATTTTATTTATTAATTTTTCTAATTTCTTAATTTATTTGTTTTTATTAATAAGGTCTTGCCTCTATTTTTATTAATATAATATTGGCTTCTCCTTCGTTGAGGTTTGATTTTGATTGTTCTTTTTATTCTATATATATTAATCTATTTCTTGATCTTATTTAATATAGTTGGATCCTAGTAATTAATGTTATTAATTAAATATTAATTTTGGTAAGTTAGCAATTTATTATAGTTGGTATTTTTTGACTTAGCTCCTTGTTTGAGGTTTGACTTTGTATATTTGTTTTTTTTATTCTTTGAATATTTATTTCTTTAGATTATTTTTTGATTTAATTATTATATTGATTCCTATTAGTTAATATTATAAAACTAAATATTATTATTCATAAATCAACAATTTTATCAACTAAAATTCTCTACTTTAATCTCTATTTAAGCTAGAATCACACTAGATAATTGGAAACCACACTGGAAACTCATGGATAAAAAATCTCTATTTAATATCTACCGAAAAATTTTGTTTTTAATTAAAAAAAACTGAATTCAGAAACAAGAATACTCTTTATGTAAAACAGCTGCATATTAAGAGGAACAAAAAGCAGTAATTTGATTCCAAAAGATTAATCAATATTTTGAATGTTTCAGGCCCGGGCTAATAATATATTCCAACACTCACAGTTTCTTCCAAGCATAGCGGCAATCTCGAGCATAATGGCCACGATTATCAGTGCAGTTTTTTGAAATGTGAATGCCGATTATCAAATGGAAAGGTGAGCAAAGATAATTATAATCAGATAAAGGAAAGGTGGTTTTCTCGGCCATTGAGAAAAATCATCGGACAGACTATTGTACGTTACCAGCTTTTGGAATATAACACCCTTCGTCCGATTTCGCAAATTCCAAACGCAAGTTTATTGAAGACGCCACGCATTGAAGTTTATGGAAGTTTACTGAAGGCGCCACGACATCGTATGTGCAGTCGTCAGAGCCATTTTGATTTTGATTGTTGTGCGCCATTCACTTCGGGACAAAGCAAATGACATCTTAATTTAAAGATAAAAGTTAATTAATATCTAAACATGTCCAAAATATGGGTTAACATCTTCCATGTAGATTAGAGAGATTAATTTACCAACTTTTAATAGCAAAAGAGTAATATACAGTTCATGTATAATATACTACCGCAGCGTCCACAAATTGGGGTATCGGCAATAATATTGAAATTCTTTTAAGTATCTAAAATTAATAGGTTAAATTATATGAAATAAACGTTATATATTAATTAATGAAGAATAGTTATATATTAATTATTTATCAAAATTACAGTATAGCATTTAAAGATAAATTAAATATATACTAGTTTATATATATGAAATTTTCAGAATCTTAAAAAAAAGGTGAAAAATGATTAAATATAAGCGTCGTATAAAATAGCAGGATTTATCTAAGTAAGTGTGAGAGAAGTAAAGCTCTCTTCATCCAGTATAGACTAGTATCGTTAGATAATCTTTAAAAATCCAAAACAGTCATAAGTTGCAGCAAATAGTTGCATCTCTGTAATTAGAGATTTAGGAAAAAGTAATCTATACTAATCTATACATACGTTCACATTATATCTCTACGATCTTAAACAACTTGCAAAATGAGACAGTGCTACTCACAGTAAAGGATTTTCTTCATGGTAGTTATGAAGATGTCTAAAAACTTTTATCAAAACTTTATGACAAAAACTCTCATTTACGAAGCTAAAAAATATTTGATTTAGCTAAACAACAATATTTTTAATCTCTTTTTCTAAATTAGAGTAATCGACATGAGCATCTATGCCTGGCAATAGACAAGCAATTGGCAATCACTAATCTCAAGTAGATCAACTACACTATTTTATTTTGGACTCACGAGGAAGCAATTAAAAACCAGACACCCTATATGCAACATCAACTGCACAAGCTCACAAAATGTGTATGCCTCATAGTTACCACATGGCATTTTTATGTAGATTGTTGATTCTTGGAATATTCTTGGATTTGATGGACGCGGAGGAGGTCAAATAATTGACGTCACCCATGTCCTTACTATCCTAGAATACTTCAATAATCTATAATATACCTATGATACCATGTTTGCAATGAGTGATCCAAACACACATTTCCACCTTGCTAAATAGACATTTCCATGTGACTCTTTGTTTTGTAGTTTCATAGGAGTGTCAACATGACACTATTCAATAGTCGGTGTAGTACAAGTTTGAAATTATCAGTAATTAATAATCAGCGTGAGTTGGTGATCATTAGCGAACTCGCTGTAGATTCTAAAGTAGATTTCCTGTATAAATTGCCATATGTTGAATGCAATAATCAAGGCTTCTGTGTTGAGTCTTCATTTCTGATATGGGGAGATTAGAGGGTCATAGACCGCGAGGAGGATAAGATACTGTGAATAGGAGATTAATATTTGTAGTCGCTATGGGTTGTAGGAGAAACTTCCAATATTCCCCTTGTTCACTTCCCTCTAGAATTGTTATGTCAAGATCCAAAGTGTTCTAGATCTAAAATCCAGTGTAGGAGGAATGTGTTGTGAGACCTGAAGATGCAGTTGTGAATGTCAGGAAAGCTTTGAATGTGCTAAGGAGTTGTTCAGTAAAAGTTTCAGAAGTGTTGAGTGCCCAACTGAGCATTGGAGGAACCATTGTAAAGATATTGTTTTTCTAAATATTTCGCAATACAAAGCCCTCCCACTTTACCATATTGAAATCCTTTGAATGAATGTGAGTTTGTGTTGTGTGGATGTGTTGGAAAGTGTAGGTACCTAGAGTTCTGTGTGGGACCATGAAGCTTGAATTTTCAAGATATCTCTCTTGTGAGTAACCTTTATTGATCATGTAGATGTGTTTGAGCCCGATGCATATGGAGTTGGTGAGAGTTTACCAATGCATTTTGACTACATCTAGCATGTAGTTGTCTAGGCATTGTATTTGAGGGATGCTTCTGGTGCAACTATTGATTGTCTGTAGGTAGAGGTGAACTAGTTTTAAGAGAGGATGGGATGATAAAGTAGTGCGCTAGAAAGGAATTAATACATATGTATTAAATTGTTTTTTGTAAGTTATTTTCTAATTATTTTCAGGCTTGTGTTTGGAGTGACTATAATTGCTTATGCAGTGTTGTTGAAGGTTGTGGAATCAGATTTGAATAGTTGTTTACTGGTGTTTGTTGAACCCTCTTTGTTGGCTTATGTGTTGAAGCATGTTCTAGACAATTTAGACCTATGTGTTTGGTGTTCTCAATTTGCAGATTAAAGTGAAGGCATTTTTCAAGGTTTTATTATCAAATTGTCACCTCTAGTGACTACCAAGGGAAGTTGCAATGCCAACTCTAAGGAACAACCTCGGCCAATGAGTTCAATTAGTGGGATCAATATTTTCTTGAGGATTTTTTACAGTGGTCTTTTTGATGATCTTTTTTCAAAAAATCCATTCGAATATATTTTTGGGTCGGTTAATATTTTTTATTTAGGTAGTATTTTTGAATCAGAAGAATTATTTGATAAACATAGTGATTTTATTGATGACCGTGAATATCAAGAGATCCAGTATATTCCACATGATCTTGCAATTGAAAAGTTTCCAGTTGATTATGATAAAATATGTAACCAGTTGAGTGAGGAATTTGTTGGAGATCCATATGATGACTAAAGTGATGACCAAGACAAGATGGGATTGAGCGTGCAACAAATACAAGAATGACACAAGAATGTGTTCAAGGGAACTAAAAATTCCTATCTAAAATCGTCCATTGAACAAGACTTAAGAACATTTGATTATGGAAGTAAATTTTCTTAAAAGGTTGAAATGAATTGGTATCATCCTATTTGTAACAAGGTGTAATATTCAATGTTAATTATCTAGAATAAAGATAATAATGTAACACCCTCCTCCCACATCTACCCAAGAAGCTGGCCAACTGGGGTAAACATGCGATGAGATGCCACTATGATATGATTCGACCTTCGAAGTCATGTGAAGGAAGTGGAACTAATAGAACCACACCATACAGACATCCTTCAAGTGCTTCACGAACCCTAAGAGCTAATCCACCACTCTGGGTGCCTAACCCATGAGCTAACCTAGCATTTAAATGAATTAAACCCAAGGTCGCTCCCATGACAGGGCATGCATGCGATTGTAACCCTATAGTCACTCTCACATGCTTTCCTTCTAGTGACTAGAGACCCAGCTTGTCAGTGCTATGTTAGTGACTTTGGGAATTGAGCCACTTTTTCAGGCCTAGAGGCCAAGTCACTACCCAACATTGAACCATCTCTTCAAGTCAGGGAAATAACATGGAAATTACAGTATTAAAATAAATACTTGTTTTAGACTTTGAATGGACCTCTATTAGCCATAACAGACATTTCGTCAAACATATCACAACTATGCAACATACATGTGTACATAACAAATTTGAGCATAGGTGTCTCATACTTATCTGAGATTCGCCATGAAGCATTGTTTCCTTATCACTTTAACTTCCATTGCTTCCATTTGGTCATAGAGACTAATCATTCAGTTACAAGTCAAAACATGATGAAATCCACACATGGCTGTTTCCATAAAACATATAAATATCCAACATAATAGAGACATAAATACCAATGAAATCATTTCCATATAGAACACATATAATCCATAATAAATCTCATAGAATAATGATGAAAAATCCAAACCCGGGATGGGACTTCCATGTTCCACCCAACCATAGAATGGTTGAGCCAAATCTCTCTTCATCCATTCACCCCTGTGCCATATTCCAAGCATAAATGTGGGATATCATAGAACACATCAATCAAATATCATTTAGGGCTTCTAAAAGCCATCCACATCAACCCATTAAACAATGATTCCAACTCACAGCTAGACATCACAAAACCAAAATCAAATTAGTCTCTATCCTAGCCTTTGAGGGCTCCAGAGTGTTTGTTCCAACTCGACTTCTAGTACTAGTAACTCAACCCATAACTTTTACTGGGCTCTAGTGCATTTGTCCAACCAAGGCTCTAGGACTAGTAACTCAACCCACCAAGGGCTCTAGAGTGGTTTTCCAACCAAGGATCCAAGACTAGTAACTCAACCCAAGTTATTCCAACTCTCCAGAGCATTTTTCCAATCAAGGCTTCGGGACTAGTAACTCAACCGAAGGTAAGGAGACATGAGAATCAACCAAAAAACACAACAATGAAAATAAACCCACAATCACCATGGCTATCTAGGAAATGGCAAGGATAGACAAATGCACTGTCAATCCAGACAATCCTCAATGCTAGTGACAAAACATAACCAAGAAACCACATGCATGTGTTATGCATGCCAAAAATAGAGAAGGAAACATACATGCAATACAGTAATCACAAGAAAATCTGATGTAGTTGTTGATCCCGATACCTTCTTGCACTATCATGTTCTTCCTTTGCCTTCTTTCTCCAAGAATATATGTATTCCACACCCTCGAAGTGTTCTCCAAGAAAAATCTAAGTCTGCAAGAGTATGAGAGAGAGAGAGAGAATAATGAGAGAGCTCCAAAACTAAACTGGCTAAGTCTTTCCCACTCATTCTCAAAAGCCTTTTTATTAATGAGGCCTCTATTTTCATCATTTCCCATTATTTTCCTTTATTTTACTCCTCACATGCAACCTGTTACCTTTCACCTTTCTTTTCTCCTAATTTCCATTATTTTCATAAAAAATGCCAATAAATACATTTTGCCTTTCCAAAGCCTTATTAATTACCTTTGTCAATTCCCTTACCCGTAATAAACTGAATCAACACCCACTAGGATGGTTCTCCCACCATTCAGCTTGGAATACGTGTCTCATCACCATGGCCTTATGTATTTTTACATGGATTTTTAACCAAGGTTGTTACAAAACCCTTCCCCCAAAGGAAACATCGTCCTCAGTGTTCAATGACACCTATAACCAACAAGACATCAAAAAACAAAACATACTACCCATGGAGCTTTATAACATAGCTCGTTGCGGTATTTACAATGACCACTACTAAAACCTGATAAACATACCGTTTATGGAGCTTTATAACACAACTCAATATGGTATTTACAATAACCACATATACACATACACATTTTCTTCAACAAGTAAATAACCATACTGTCTATGGATCTATATAAATCTAGCTTGATATGGTATTTATAATAATATATGCATCTACACATTTGCTCAACCAAAAAAATAGAAAGCTACAATGCCTACATCCACAACAAGGGAATCCATTGGCTCACACCTCCACCCTCAAGTAATATTAGGATTCACCTACTTCCCATCAAGCCTAGATCCACTGCCACAGTCATACTGCATTCAATGTCCAACGCTATAATCATGTGCCACTATTCTCTCAACGAACAATTACCGACTCATTTTTTCAAGGTGCACTCCCAATGTGCATTTGATTCCATCTGGTAATGCTAATGACCAAAATGAATCCATCTTTGACCTTCCCTTCTTTGATACGCAGTACCTCAAGCACTCAAGTCACCCCTTCCGTGTAGCCACTCACCTTCCAAGTTCTGTTGACACCCCCATCTTACGCGATCCATCCATTGACAAGGCTTCCTTGCATCAGAAGATACGAAATGAAGACATGTACCTACCTCAAACCATCATACCAGTCATACCATGCTCATGGAAATCAATGGAGGTGATTGGGTACTAGTGTCCCTCAATGGCCCTGCTCCAAAAATTATTTAGCAGCGTACTACTGCATTTTCTATTTCCTTTTGTTGATGCTGATAATTCTTGCAGTTGATTTCAACCACTCAACCCTGCATGTTCATGCATTCATGTTCCAAGAAAATAACTTCCATTAGATTCAGAATAAATTGAAATAACTTCAAATCATCCCTCCTTGGTAGTTCATCAATAAGGTATACTTGAAATATTGTCTTCTTCCTGCAACAACAAGTCAAACTAACATATTTCACCAAATCATCATGTATAAACATATCACATTAAGTTAACTCAAACACGACCATCATAGATTAACATCATAAATAACATGTAACCATCATAAACTAGAATCATAATTCACATGTAATCATCATATACCAAAATAATAAATCAGATGCATAATAAAACTGAAATAATATATCGATACTTATCATTTAATCGATCCTTGCTTTTTCCTTTGTTCTTATTTTATACACACACTGAATCGATTGCCACACCTAAAAAATACCCAATGTCTTCTCTTCAACCAGGTGCACATATACATAGTGTACATCACACACATACGACTACACATGACATACAAATCCATGTAACACATGCACCTACACTTGCCATGCAACACATACACTTACACCCAGTGTATATAATACAATACATACGCCTACATCCAATGCATAGCATAATACATACACCTACACCTAGCGTACAACACAACATAATACATCTATACCCGATGTCCAACACCAAACAATGCACATACCTACTACCACCTGCCCTCAACACAACCTGTATGACATGCACACATTATCACATATGTACCAATACCATATGTATAACATGTACACAATACCACCTGTAAATTGCACCACCTGCACAATGTGTACACAAAATCATATGTACACGGCGCCACCTACACAATGTGTACACAACGCCAGATGTACACTACACCACTTGTACCACATGTGCACTACATCACTTGTAAAAAGTGTACACAATACCATATGTACATAGTACCACATGCACAACACGTATGTGGCACCAAATGTACATAGCGTCACAGGCACACCATGTACACAGTACCACTTGGAGAGGTCACTTGTACAACATGTATACATCACCACATGCACACAACACTACTTGTAAAATCATGCACACCACACCATATGTACATAGCACTACATGTATAACATGCACACAAAACCACATGTACATAACACCATCTATACCCAACATTGAATATGCAATATTCATACAACACTATTTGTACTAACACCTTGTACATAATATTGCATAAACAACATGTACATACATTACATATGTACAATTTTACATGTGCATAAGCATCATAGATGCAACATGTATGACATATGCACAACAATAATACCACACCAGAATTTATGACTACAATTTATTGGGAAACTTTGTAGTGAAATCTCGATTTGTGTTGTTTAAATTGGTTATTTGATTACATATATGAATTCAGCCCCCTCGAAAATTGAAAAATGGCTAAGCACTTCAATTGTGCAGAGTTCATCCATCAAACTTATAATTTCAATGAATCCCTTCCAAATTCTAGACAAATTAAATGGGAAAATAAACCAATTTTTTCTTCAGAAAGTAATTATTCTAAAAATAATTTACTGGACTTGATATTGACTTTTTCAATTCCATTGCCCAATTGAATTCAACTTCACTCTTCATTTTTTTACTACGTTCCCATGAATGAGGAATATCACTTATGACACACTGTAATTCCCATCATATTCAAGTTCCTACGATGAACCATCCAAATTGAAAGTAAAGTACACTAACAAGTTCGCTTGGAGGGATGTATGAACGGATATAAAAATAGTAAAAAGCCGAATGAGATCTCTAACTCAGCTCTACTCATCTCCCTCATATTGCCGTATATATCAACTCCCGCTATCTCAACTAATTTATTAATGTGAGTGAGTGAGTGAGTGATGTTGTGTGGCTGTTATTTTGGTGTTCTGATTAGTAGTGTTTTTATTCTCCGTTGAACGATGGGATCTGTGAACATTGAAAAATCATAGTCAGAGGAAACGGCTTTAATTGATGCGTGAAGAGACAGGCGAGGAGTAAGGAAAATAAGGCATGTTCTAAGGTTGTGAATCGTCTTTAACTTTATAAGGAGGTAATATACAATATAAATTGCGGTAAAGTTGTTCAACGAAGAAACCAACTGTAGTAGCATTGTTCAAGGAAGAGACCATTATATAGAAATAGACAGTTTAAGGACGTCAGTGGTAACTAGGTTTTTATTTAAGTTATAATCTTAACATGCTGGCTACATTATTGTTCAACAAATTGTTGGTGCAAATGACGATATAAACCAACAGAGAAATTATGGGCTGCAACTAAATTTAGTTAGCATGTGCTAATAAAGACTAAGTATATGAAAACTCTTTCATGCAAATACCAATGAAAAGGGTGTTCTTGTGAGGACGTGCAAGTCATTCAAATTCTCGAATGGGTTTAGTAAAGAAAACGAAATCCCATGCAAATTAAGCACTAAGTTATGTGGAAATGTGCCGGAGTTAATCGCTTATAATATACAAATAAATATGAAGCAAGAATACAGGGGACGGGAGTAAGAAACTCTAAAGGGAAAAAAATATTATATTATATCATTTCACAATGTTATATTTTGAGTACAAATGGTCTCATGTATATTGGTCAATTTACTGATTTAATTAGTTTAATGAATTTTATAATTACATTAAATGTTTATTTTTAATTTTCGTCACTTAATGTATGACAAGTCGATTTATTGTAAGATACTCCCTTTTAACAAGTATTTGTGATATCAATATGCATTATTCAATTCTTTTTGAATTGATCTTTTCTTCATCTTCATTTTCATCTTCAATTCTCTCTGTTTTTACTGGTTTTGGTATTTATTTTGGGTACTTTATGATTTTTGGGATTTCTAGATTATTTATCCATGATCTTCTTGAACTTTTATTATCTTGTACTTCAAAAAAAAATAAACAATTTCACTACCCAACAACAACATCAATCATCTCAGTATTTTTTATTAACACATAATCATTACACCTATTGGTTTTTTCCATAGCTTACACTTAACTGTCACAATCCTCGAGAGATCGAATGCTTTCCACTTACCACAAAGAACACATAACATCAAGTGACTTCTATGGTTTGAACATATGAAAAGAAACATATCACATTGTGTGATGCATGTAGTTTCTTCCTACGACAAGCACTAGTTGTTTCAACATGAACCTTCAAGTTTTTACAAAGTGGTTTTCATGGTACCATGAGTTTTTCAACAAAATAGATTTTGGGAGAATACATGCTTTTGTTGGACTTATAACATTTGTGATTCAGGCACTTACAATTACAAACTTCCATCTAGGCCAATCTAGCCTTTAAATAGACATTGGCTTAAGACAATTTCGTTTCCACAATACAAACAAAAATATTTTAGTACGACCATCATGTTGCTTAGAGATGTATTTCTATGGATTCAATGCATTTACATCTATATGATATTATTATTGCTTTACTTCTATTTTTCCTTCTTTATTCCCTTGCATGTTAACAAAATACCTGCATGTTCACATGATCATTTCTTCTTTGTATCTTCATCATTCATTTTACCGTGTCGCCACATCGATTTGTCTATTTCCTTCTTTCATCATAACACTCAATTAAATAGCACATCATTTTCTCTTTGTTGCTACATCATTCTTTCTCTCATCATATTCTTTATTGTTGCATCGTTTTCTTTCATCATTCTCTTTGTTGCTACATTGTTCTTTTTAGAAAAAAACTTCTTTCATTATGCCACAGTATTTGTTTCTACATAATTATCACTATCACCATATTCTTTCATGCTATTATTCTTTTTATGTCGTTCTCATTTTTGTTGCACATCTTTATCACCATCTTCTTTCATTATCATGTAATAATGTGATGGAGTCTCCTTCTTCCTTTTTATTCCTATATATGATTTTTTTCTCTTCCTTAAAGTAATTGATAATTGATCACCTTATAAAAGGAAATCCATCTACTAAGATATATGAGTTCCAACCACTATATTAACAAATTTATTAGAAATCCTTTTCAACTACTTCATCCTAACCTTTTCTTATTGTTTAAACCTTCTAAGGATATTCCATCTCACTTCCCCACCTTAATCAAGGATTCAATTTCTCAGATTTCACATCAAGCTAGCATACAAGTACATGACATCCTCACATATACCCATAATTGATGCTAATAAAATGTAGTTGTAGTGTTACTTCCCATGTCAAAAAAATTCCTTACAACCCATACATTGATGCTAATCAATTGTTGTTGTAGTTTTACTTTTCATGTCTCAAAGTTTCTATGATTAACCTTCTCCATATTTTATTATATGTGTTTTGAGTTTACATTTCTGGTGTAAATAGTCTCTTTATATGTAAACCTTACAACAAAAAATACGTATGGGTCGATTCCCTCACAATTGTCTACTTTCTAGATGATTTGAAGAGCATTATCTTCACTATTGATCTGCTTATGTTGTTTACTATGGAAATATTTCTCCCTTAAACATAAATGTCTTCTAAATGTTATAAAATAATACTATCTACCCTAGGTTGACAAATAGATGTTGTGAAATTTAGCCCACTAAGTGATAGGTTAGTACGATGTACAATGTTTTCCTTTGTCTGAAATTTGTGAGGTCGCAACATGTAACACAATTTTTTTCACTAATATGACAATACATTTTGGCTCGTTGGTTTTTATATTTTCTCATCGAGATAATACATTTAATTAAATCCTACTAGCTCAATGGAAGAGCACCTAACTTGTGAGCAGGAGCTTGGTGGTTCGATCCCATCGTGCCCTAACATGAATTGATCACTAAAGAAATAAAAAGATTCACATTGTATATTTTGTTTCTAAAGGAAATTTGGAATTTTTTATTATCTCTAGAGAGACAATAACTCGGATTAAAGACATAATGTCTTTATAGAGACAATAACTAGGATTTGATTCTCAATAGCTAGGATTTGTCTCTTGAGAGACAAAAATGAATTGTCTCTTAAGAGACAATAATACTTTTCTTCTATATTGTCTTTATAAAGACAATTTTTTAAGACAATAATTTGAGACGCTCGCTTAAAGACAATATTTAAGATAATTCACAAGTTATTTTGTCTGAGATTAAGACAATTTGCTAAAAAATTGTCTTAAATATTTTCTTAAAACACCCCTGGATGTATTCTCATAATATATAATCCTAGACATATTTAATATGCAGATGTGAGCTTTAAGGGTAGTGGCATGTAGGGCTACTCACGTGCGACAAACATGGCATCACTTATGATTTATTTTATGTTTTATATGTTGTCGTGTTTTAGAAGCGTTAATTAACTTTAACTAGCTTTATATGATTTGTAATAAAATGCAATTTTTTAGAGTTTGTCATGGATTTTTGGTCCAAATCTGACCAATAAAATTTGTGGCCAGATTTTTGTTTGTGTTGTTTAAACTCGTTTTTTGACTGCATATATGGATTCAAGACCCTCAAAAAACCCCTTGTGCACTTTGATTGTGAAGAGTTCAACTCTAAGACTCATGATTTCAATGAATCTCTATCAAATTCTAAACAAATCAGATCATAAAATAAACTAGAAAACTTTCCAAAAAATCACACTTAAAGACTACTCCATTTAGAATATCTAATTGATATATAGCTATGATTTTGGAAGAGAATAAAACTATTGTTGTAGGATAAATATGATACTAAAATATCTTGATATATAAGATGATTAAATTTATATTTATATTTAGTTTTAAATCTATAAAAAGATTATAATTTTAGTAAGTTCACATTTCTATTAATTTTAAAGTTTTAATATAATTTAAATGTTTAAATTGTTTTAGTTGTTGATATAAAATTCACTATCATTTCAACAAATTAAAATTAGGTTTAACATTATTAATATTTTTATAACTTTTAATCTTTTTTTATCTAATTAAAATTATTACATTCTAAAAAATTAATTAAATTAAAGTTCAAATTCAAATTAAATTTCAATT
Source organism: Pinus taeda (assembly GCA_000404065.3). Taxonomy (NCBI): domain Eukaryota; kingdom Viridiplantae; phylum Streptophyta; class Pinopsida; order Pinales; family Pinaceae; genus Pinus; species Pinus taeda. The sequence continues at coordinate 15,107 of APFE031754948.1, forward strand.
TTTTTTTATTTAATTAAAATTATTACATTTTAAAAAAATTAGATTTATATTTATTCATAATTAATCTAGAATTAATAAATATAAATTATTTGAATTACATATTTATATTATATATATATATATATATATATATATATATATAATTATATAATATATATATGAATATGAGAGACTAAAAGTTAAATTATACTTAAAATTAGTACCACAAAAATAAACATTATAGATTTAATATCATAATATTATATTTCAAGGAGAAACATTAATTATAGGAGAATATTTATATTCTTTTCAATGTGTTAGGTTATATTTCAATTTTATATAAATATGAAAAGAATTACAAATATATCTCATATTAACTAACACATTTAAATTTATTTATCAATATTCATTTTCATTTTCATATATTATGTATTAAGAATTTCATTTTAAATATTGAATCAATTACACATTTTTGTCATATTAGAATGAATAATATTGAAGTTTTTTAATCACCAATATACATCTAATTCATTTTCACTATAAATATATCTTGAGTTAAGAAATATTAAATCTTCCTATAAAAAATCGTTTTCAACATAATTCATTTAATCTTTGTAAGAATTTTTTTTTTTTAACATAATTCATTTAGGAAAAGTTTTCGTTTTGAGTCCATGATATATGTAGACCTAAAATAAATTTAGATGGGTTGATATATTCAATGTCCTAATTCCATAATTCCATGTTGAGTAGCTAATAAATGAGAGATTTCACACATTATTGAACTATTTTGATCAACAAATTCTTTTTT
>APFE031754948.1:17133-36241 GCA_000404065.3 Pinus taeda
ATTATTAATTTTTTTTTTTTTCCTGAAGTTAGTCATTTTATATTAATTCAAATGAGGATTATCTATACCAAAAAAAAAATCTCACTAGTTATGATACATTGACTTATATTCACATGAGAAAATAATATATATCTTAACACCGTGTGCAATAGCCATTTTGATTGTTGTGGGCCATTCACTTTAGGACAAAGCAAATGACATCACCGCTGACAATACCCACGAAGTCTGAGATTTTCTTCACTTACGAAGAGGAAGAGATCACAGCTTGAACATAGAAGAAAGAAAGAAAGAAATTATTTTAACATCCACAAGGCTAAAGACAACCTATGGACAAATTTCTTGTTCATCTACTTGATGTATTCTACCCTTTCTCTATGAAGCTTCAAAATAAATGCTCCCAGCTTCTGGACAAACCCGTCACTAAATAGATTATTCCAAGAGCTAGCTGCTAGCATATCTACATAACTTTCCCTATTGTCTTTGAAGGCCTCACATTATAAAATGAAATGTTTTTCTGTTTCCACTTTTCCGGAAGAACAAAAAATGCATACTCTTTCCTCCCACACTTCATTTGGCCTTTTCCAGCGCCCTGTTTCACAACAGAGTTGAAAAGAATTAGTCCTTAACTGAGAAATAAGAATTTTGGCTCTCTAAGAGATATTGGCCTCTATGTATGTTTTTGGTTGATGACTATGAGTGGGATTAAACACTTCAATATAACAATTTTTCTTTCTTCCTAGCTCCTTATTCGAAGTACGTTTGTGGAACTTTTCCATAACAAAAGATTTTATCTCTTTGTTTTTTATGGGACACACGTTCAAGAAAATACACCATTTACTAAACCATTTGTTATTTTGCTGCATCCAAGGTTTTTTGCTCTTGCACAATCTATCATTGAATACAACCTTAGGCCATCTACCCTCTTCCATTTGCTCAATTTTTTTTAAATACCTTATGACTCACACCATAGCAATTGTTTGAATAGGAGCAATCCCTATTTCACTTAACAAAATATCATAAAAAACTGCACTTTTAATTTTAAATTTGTTTGTAATCAAACGCTTCTAAATTTTCTCAATTTGTCTCCACTGCATGTCGGATGTACTGCTAGCCCACAGTTCACAACCATAGAGAATCACCAGAACCACTAGAAGCCCAAAAAGAGTTTGAGTGGTTTTCTATCCCATAACTCTGCCTATCTAGACCTATTTTGAAAAGCATAAAATGCTTTCCAACCTCCCAAAGTTCTTTTCTTTCTACAGCCATTCCAGCTTAGATTTTTTTTGAAGTCAATTCCAAGGTATGTGTACTCCACAACTTCTTCCAGAATGTTGCCTTCAAACTAGAACTTATGTTGGTTATCTTTTCTTTTCTTAGAGAAAACCACTACTTTCATTTTGCTGATATTGACTTGCATCCCCACACTTCTATGAAAGTGCTCAGGGGATAGTAAGTTCTCTTGCAAACCAAGAGTTGATTTAGCAGTCAGCATAAGGTCATCTGCATACAAAAGAAGTCTTATAAATAACTTATTCAAATAGATAGCATGACCCCATTGTGAATTTAACCACTCCTCAAGCTTGTCTATATATAAACCAAAAAGGGTAGGAGATAGTGGTCAACCTTGCTTGACCCCGATATCACTTCCAAAACTTTCAGAAATGCTTGGTGAAGTTCTTATTTTTACTTTCACCTCTTCATATAGCCTATGCACAGCCACTCTCAAATGTTTAGGAACCCTAAGTTCCTTCATTTTGTGCCAAAGCTTATCCCAAGGAACCGAGTCAAATGCTTTTTTGAAATCAATAAAGCAACAAAATACTTCTTCCTTTCTCTCCCAAAAGTTTTCAATGATGTGCCTTAAAGTTATACAATGGTCAACTGTGGAATGTTTAGGTTTAAAACTTGATTTCCCTTTAGCATGCTTATCTCTTTCTTCTGCCCACTTGCTAATTTTGTTTTCTAGCACGATTCCAAATAGCTTTGCAAACAAAGGGCTTATCATGATGGTCCTATAATTGGAGGGATTATGGACGTCACTGCTTATGAAAAGAGGTATTGCCAGACTAGTTGACCAATCTGTGGGGAGCCCTTGTTCTATGATTTTTTGAAGATTTTTGTAATGTGAGGTGCAATAATCTTTGAGCCCCACTTTAGATATTATGTTGGGAGTTCAGATAAGTCTTTTTCTTTTCCAACACCCAACTTCTTGATACCCATCTCTACCTCTTGTACCGTGAAGAGTTCAATATCAGTGTTGACCAACGGGGGAGGGTCAACCTTGGGAACCCGCTCATAGAGTTGTATTGCATGGTCAAACCATTTAGAAGTTGTAATATTATTTCCAATTTGTATCTTTTTCAGTTGGAGCTCCTTCCAAAATAATTTGGGATTATTTTTCCCAAGGAAGATTAGTTCTTTCCTCCTTGAAACCATGAAATAAGCCTTTTTCTTGCTTAATAATTGCTTGTAATCTTTGATCTTTATGTTATCCTTGTCTAACTCTTTCCACATTCTCCTTGCCTTTTTGCATTCCTCGTCAAACCAAACATTAACCGGAAAGCAGTTTGTTTTAGACTTTTTAATTTTTCTCTTTTGCACTTTGCAAGTGTGCATTGAATTAAATGTGTTAATTCATGACTATGAAGGCTTTGAATTGTAATTTTTTCCTTCTCGGAGAGCCTCTCTAGCGTCAATTTGAAGGTATTACGATTTTTCGGGGTCAGAAAAAGTCTTCCCTGCGGGAGATTTTGTTGGACATGCTGAATTTTTGGCTCTAATTGTTTCTTTCCAATCCAAGAGAAACATAAATAAATTAGCTTGTGATTTGATTTCAAATCCCTCAGTTGATCTCCAATCAAAACTTCTTCCATTTTCTCACACAAACCATGTGATAAAATTACATAATCTACCGCACTTGCTCCATTATAAGTATTGCAAGTGAAATTACCTGACTTTGCCCATCTAGTCAAGCCATTGAAAATGACTAAATCAAACGCCCCACATAGAGTAGGCAATTGTTCACCAAAGAGATTGCAACCCTTGTCCTCTAAAATTCTTTCTCATTGATGATTACTTTCTTCTGTAAGCCAAATAGGGTCACACTCGTCTTTACAACAAAGAATGCTAGCTTTCTCACTTGCAGTGCTAGCATTGAAATCACCCACTATAAGGATTTCACCTAGGTGTGAATATGTTGCAATATTCGCTTTTAAGGCTGCAAATGGATCTTTGTGGTTAAGCCCTCTACCTTTGTAAATTTTTGAAATCCTCGACAGAAAATAACATGTTGCAATTCTGATGTGCTTTCCATTTTATGATATTTTAAACCAAATGAATTGCTTATTTGAGACTTGTTTCTCTGACTAAATGAGATGACCTTCTTTCTCCCTTACTAAAACCATGGTACCATCATGCCCTTTGCCATTCCTTGTTACCTTGTTCCACACTACCATCTTTGAGTATCCTTCAAACAAAGTTGTCTTAGACCCTTCATGCTCATGTGTTTCTATGAGGCAAATTATGTCTCTATCTTCGGCAATAGGCCCTAACCTAGGTCCTCGTCTCCATGGGTAACCTCTGGAGTTGCAAAAAACTAATCTTAAGGAAACCTGGGTATGACTTGATTTTTATTTATTTTGACATGCAAGACTCACATTTGAGTCTTTGTCCCTATTTTCCCATACTGACCTTGCTTTCTGATTTTCAGTTGAAGAGTTTGTTGCCTCTTCTTTATTACCATCTTGCTGCTTTGTTCTGGAAGGAGGTCCAAATCGCGATATCATAGCTTTGCCTGTATAAATCCATGCTCTCTTTCCTTCATCTCTTGTCGTTCTAACTTTTAAAATTTCCTCCCTTCTTTCCTCCTATTGTTTTACAGTTAAATCTTCTTCTAGGAAAAAATGATAACCCCTCAAGAGATGTTTCTTTCTTAGAATGTTATATTTATCACGCAAGCTAGGCATAATAACTTTTATGGGCCTAGACCTCTCCCCGTTAAACTTACCCACCCTCCATACTTGGCATATTTGTCCTTGCCATACCAATTTGTCTTTCAAAAAGTCTCTTGCAAGGTCAAGAGTACATTAATTTTTTCCATAGTCTTTCATCCCTTTAATAATTATGTTTGCTGCTCTAATTTGTCTTTCCTTGCCTTCACTATCTTGTATATTGTCAACCTGAATATTTGTTTCTACTTCCTTATTAGCAGAATTGCTAATAACTTGAGCCCAACTTCGGTGGAATCTCCTTTCGTTTCTTCTCTTGCATTCTCTACATGGTTGTTTATTTGGGCAGTAATTTTCCCTTTTCCCTTTATCCTGGTATGATTTCACATTCACCACCTTTGCACTTTCCAGTATAGATTTCATTATGTTTTGCACATCTGCTTTCATGCATTGCCATTCTGTCTTCCTTATCATAAGAGCTTCCTATTCATTATGTTTTGCACATCTGCTTTCATGCATTGTCATTCTGTCTTCCCTATCATAAGAGCTTCCTATAGCAATGCCACTTGTTCTTTTAAAACTTTATTTCTTTCTGCTAAAGCTTTGTTCTCAATTGTTATTATATGAATTTTATGATCTCTTTCCTTTCCTTTAGCTTCTAAAACCTCCAACCTTTTTTTTGTATTTAACAATTATTTCACATAAAGATCAGATGACTAGGTGAGAGGTGCCGATGTGGGACTATATAAGGCAGAATCATCGACGACTTTTCTTTTGGACTTCGAGTTGCCACATGCTTGTAGAGGAGATTTGTTTGAATGTTTTTTGCAAAGTGCTTAAGTACTTTTCTTTTTAGATTGTTTCTTCCTTGTTTGCTCCAATTTTAGGCGGGCTATTCTTCATTTTAAAATGCCCTGATATTGTTTGGCATTGACCCAAACCCACTTCCCAGCTTTGGCTGATGAGTCTTTTCACTTGTCCTAAATCATTTGTCTCCACATGTTTTTCACTTTGTCCTAAATCATTTGTATCCACATGTTGTGAAATTTCTCGTTCCTTTGTCATGTTTGAATGCATTCGTCTCTCTTTGCTTGTTGCTCGATACTTTGCTGCATAAAATCTCCATGCTCTCACATTGCTCATTGCTCTCCTGCTACCCACACTATTCACACTGCTCGGCTCTGATTATATTGCTAACCACATTGCTCACACTATTCACCACACTGCTTTGCTCATAAATTCCCTGAAAATTTCAACTACTTTTTTCTGCATATGTGCCAGTTTCTCTCTTCAACACTGAACCGAAAATTCACAAATATCATGAAAATGAGTGAAGAAACCTTTAATCCCCTCGCCAAAAAAGAAAAAAGAAAATCCACCCTGTGTAAAAGCTCTGCTCTGCCCAAATTTACAGTTTTCTTGACACGCAAGGGCTGAGCGAAGGAGCGTTCAAAGCTCAGTTCCACGGACATAACGCCCACAGTTGCAGACAAAATATGTTTCACACCAAATGATAGTGGGTTGCAAACGCGTAACACTGCGAATAGTGTGATCAAATTCACCGACGGAACTCAAGTTCTTGTAGTGCATATCTTCGTGTTTTTTTCCTTCCTCGAAATCTCCACCAGTGTCTTCGACCTTCGAAACCCTGCCCCCTCGATATAAAAACGAGCACTTATAATTCGCGTTGTCTAACAAGTTCACAATTTGCCCAAGATTGCAACTTAAATTTTCAAAAATTTGTACGATATTTTGTTAAAATTTGTATTTAATTTCTGCCAAATTTTTCCAAAAAAGATACCATGTTTAAAATACCCTCTTATAATCTGCGAGATGTCAAATTGGTTGATTATATTCCATTGCGAGCTGTGAGGCACTTAGACTTGGGGTAGGCACAATTTTTCCATACAGAGGCTTCATCTGAGAGGGAAGTATGTTGAATGTTATGTATGTTCTTGTGCTTTGGAATCTCGACAACGATTTTTTTTTATAAATTGTCATATGTTAAGAATGCAATCGTCAAGGATTTTGTGTTGAGTCTTCATTTTTGATATCGTATCAGAGTCGATGGAGATCAGATGGTCGGAGACCATGAGGAGGATAATATTTTTTGTGTAGGAGGATAAGATTTGTAGTCGTTATGAGTTGTAGGAGTAGATTCCAATCTCCTCGTTGTTCGCTTCCCTCTAGAACTGTTAAGTTAAGATCCAAAGCGTTCCACATCTCAAAGGAAACGTAGGAGGACTATGTTGTGAGAACTGAAGTCACAATTGCCAGAAGAGCTGCAAACATGTTGAGTGAAAGATGCAAAAGTACTGAGTTCCCAGTTGAACATTGGAGGAGCGCTATAAATATTTCCTTGCTGCAAAAATTTTGCATTATAGAACCCTTCGGCCTTGCCGTATTGAAATGCTTTGAATGAACATGAGTATGCATTATGTGGATGTGTTCAAAAGTGTAGATGCCGAGAGTTTTGCGTGGGATGGTGAAGCCTAAATTTTCAAGATAGCTTCCTTATGAGAAACTGTTATTGATCGTGCAGATGTGAGTGAGCCCAATGCATGTGGATCTTGTTAGAGTTTCCCAGTGTGGTTTGACTGTGTCTACCATGCAATTGTCCAGGTATCGTATTTGAGGGCTCTTCTGGTGCAATTATTGATCCTCTTTAGGTAAAGGTGAGCCACTTCGAAGAGAGGTTGGGATCATAAAGTAGTGCGCTAGGAAGGTGTTCATACACATGTATTAAGTGTTTGTTTGGTAAGCTATTTTCTGATTATTTTCGGACTTGTGTTTGGAGTGATTATAATTGCTATGGACTATTGTTTAACGTTGTGGACCCGTGTTTGTTTAACCCTTTTTGATGGCCTATGTGTTGAAGCCTATGCTAGAGGATTTAGACATATGCTTTTGGTATTCTCTCTTTGTTGATTCGAGCGAAGGCATACTTTAAAAGTTCTATTTTGAAATTGTCACCCCCCGTGACTGCCAAGGGAAGTTGCGGTGCCAAGTCCAGGGTGCAGCCTGGGCCAATGAGTTTAATGAGTGGGATAAATATTTTCTCAAGCATTTTTTACATTGATATCTTTATAATATTTTTTCGAGTCAAGTATTTTTCGATCGGGTAATATTTTTTATTCAGGTAGCATTTTTGAGTGAGAAGAATTATTCTATAAATATTGGATCGGGTAATATTTTTTATTCGGTAGCATTTTTGAGTGAGAAGAATTATTCTATAAATAAAATGATTTGATGACAATTAATATTAGGAGCTGCAATGTATTCCACATGATCCTGCAATTGAAGAGTTACCAGTTGATTATAAGAAAATGTGTAACCAATTGAATGAGGAGTTTGTTGCAGATCTAGATGATGTCCAAAGCCATGACCAAGACAATACAAGATTGAGAGTGCAACAAATACATCAAGAACAAAAGTGTGTGTTGAAGGGAACAAACCATTCTTATCCAAAGCAGTCGATTGAATAAGACTTAAAATCTTTTGATGATGGAAGTAAATTTTCTAAAAAGGTTGAAATGAATTGGGATCATGTTATTTGTAACAAGGAGAAATACCTAGTGTTCGAGTGTTCATGATATGGAGTAAAATGAAGAACAAGAAAGAAGTTTGGAGCAACAAGTTCAAGAAATTTTTTTGTCAATACACTTTAGTAAACAAAGTCAAAATGAAATATTTGAATCATGTTTGTAAGCTTAGCCCAGACTTACACCAATAAACAAATTAACATGTAGGTTATGATTAAGGGGATGTGTTAGAACAATAATCACAGTGATATTCAGTAGTTGGTATAGTACAAGTTCTAGATTGTCAATAAGTAATAGTGAGCTTCACTGTGAACTGATTGTAGATTTTGTGACAGATTTTATATATATATTGTTGTATGCAATCATCAAATATTTTCTATTGAATCTTCATTTCTTTTAAGGAGTGGAAGCTCTAATCTGTAAACAATTTCCAAGAAGAGACATTCACACAATCGTATCCTTTTCAACACACAGATATATGGTTTTACACATGGAGATTTAACTCCTACTTGTCTTATGCATATAGAATGAAATTCATCATCATAAATGTAATTTTTATGTGAGTGTTAATTAGTTGGATCTGAGAGAGTTAGTCTAACTAATATAGCTCTTACATTGGTATTTGGTTGTGATATTTTATCAACTAGTTGATTGTATGATTAAAATAAAACTTTTTATCTTGAACCAATAATTATTATTATATTTATATTTGATGTTTAATAAACTACTATAAAATTTTGGTGCGCAAACTAGTTTCTCAATTTAGTATCAGAACGTATCTAGACTAACTCCCTTTTGTGAGGGTCAAGGGGCACAGAGAGAGTGTAATTTTCGCGCAAACTAGTTTCTCAATTTAGTATCAGAACGTATCTAGACTAACTCCCTTTTGTGAGGGTCAAGGGGCACAGAGAGAGTGTAATTTTCTCAATTTAGTATCAGAACCTATCTAGACTAACTCCCTTTTGTGAGGGTCAAGGGGCACAGAGAGAGTGTAATTTGTTGCGAAGTAGCATGTTAGTTTATATATGGAAGTGTGAATTGTTTCTCAGTGAAACCTATAGATACGAGAGGGTTTTTGGCAGGCTTGTGTATACTATCGATAGTGCGCTTTTAATAGGCGGATGTCATTGATCTGGGGTCTGTTTGAGTCGAGATTCAAGCCTCCTATCGAATTAAGGTTCTTTCCATTGAAGAGATATAGATCCGCGTCAACCAGTGGATGAGAGTCACATCACGTAAGATCTATTGTGATTGATCTAGTCAATTCTCGGCATCAGGATCACTTCGTTGGATGGTTCAGAGAGACTTGGTCTCACATACAAAGCCTCGCAGCCAAATTGCAGCAGGGTGTTGGTGATACATGATTGTAAGCCTCTTGGAATTCGATATGGGAAACACTGTGGTGAGGTATGAGGCTTCCATATCACTGTAGAGTGCAGTTAAAGCGTTGAAATATCTTCGTACCTTCTGGTAGCAGGACTGCCAAAAGTATTCAGTTGTAGCAGAAGGATGTCAAACGACATAGTTGATGGGATCTATGTAAGGAAGATAGTATCACCTATTGAGACTGCCTCATTGCCATTGGAGGTCGCATTTAGTTGGAATTGCGAGAAATATAAGGATCTCATTGTCGTCCCTATTGTTGTGATTTCTGTAAATGTGTTAGAAAACCTGCACAGATGAATCTAGCTAGTAAAGGTTGAACACATAGCTTTGCAGAGCAAAAACATTAAAAGAAAATTGAAAGAAGAAAAGAATGATTCATTAGAAAATATGTTACAATGCTCATTATATAGCATTACTGGGTGAAGATCCCAAGGTAATGAACGATAGTGGGTGAAGGTCCCAAGGTAATGAACTATAGTGGTGATCAATGAGAAGACTCAACACCTACAACAAGTTCCGGAGATAACTAGTCAGTTGCGGAGTTAAAGAAGGAGCAAGTCAAGGAGTAAATCATGCAAAAGGAATCTTGCATGCAATCCCATGCTCTAACTAAGAGTCCGCATGTAGATGTGTAGTAGTTGCATGTAGTTGCATGCTTTAACTAATAGTTTGCATGCAGTTGCATGTAGTTGCATGCTATAACTGAGAGTCTGCATGTAGGTGTAGTAGTTCCAACAATTTCTACGAGCAGTGCTGATATTCAATGTTCCGGAACCAACAATTATTAATAGAGTAGTTTTGGCTGGAAGTTGTCGATTGGCCCAATAGAAGAAAATATGATTAATTTAGATTAAAGACCTGTGCACAAAAGTAAAAATAGTGTTTTGATTGGCATCAATTCTTCCCTGAGCTAGCTGTGATGTACTTATCTTTCCTACTCACCATGGTTTTGTGTGATATTGTAATTCTGGATGAGCACTACGGCGTTGCCAAAGATGATGACGGAAGCCAGTTCCTACCACAAGCCCATGAGCTGGCCATTCATATGCGGTCGACTATATTAATCGTTAACAACAAGTCTGTTCTACGCTTAGTAAACAGGGTGCTGAGTTTTGGCTTATTCAGAGCTTACGCTTGTCTAGAAAAGGCTTTGAAGTGTAAATCTATGACAAAAATAGATTACATTGTCATATTAATCAAAAGGAGACTTATGGAATGGTGTGGTTATAATTGTTTGAATTAGTGTAATTAATATGTATTAGTTTTTAAAATTAAGTTACGATGAACTATATAATCAGATAAAAAGGTCATGATTTAATAACTGATTTTAGATACATTTTTATATCGACAATTTTTCTATAGAACTAGCGAGTACATTGGTTGTCTCTAGAGCTATTATTTAAAATATCTTGTGGCTTAAAACTGAATATAGGTGGTTGTAGAGTTAGTTTCGCAGTGGCGGATCTAGGAAATGATTTCTCATTTGTTGAAAAAGTGAGCGTGATCTTCTGATGACTTTGTTGAATAATTGAATTTGGGAGATCTGCTATTTAGGAGGGCCGGAGGGCCGGACTGGATATGGGGAATCTTATTTGCAGACTACTACTTTAAATGAGTTATCAGACAATTTGATGAATTTCGCTCTATGTGTTTTTTAACATATTTAAAAATATATGAGACAGTGAGACAATTTAATGGAGTTCAGTCTATGTGTTTTTTAACATGTTTAAAAAAATAATGAAGACATTACCAATAAAAAGATCGAAACAAATACTCGTTAAGCGAAAGGCTTAGAAATTTAATTCCTACTTATCTTATTCATGCTCATTTTATAAATTATTAATTACTCTTTTAGGAACCGTGTATTATTAGTGCCTCACTGATATGCCACGATTATAGCAATGAGCTGTTCATTGACCGTGTACCATTCGGCTTAGACATCTTATAATTTCCTTTGTTAAATTTGTAAAACATAATTTTTCTTAGACTAAATAAATTTTAAAAATGCAGTTTTTGCCATTTGATGGGATTTTAACTTCGAGCTGTTATTGCAGGGTGACCTCTAGGTTTTCTAGATGCTTTTATTCCATCTTTATTAGTATGAGGCTTTTTTAAGTAGGAGTTGTTTTTAAGTGTAATTTTTTTGGAGTTTTTTTTTAGATTTATGACCAGAATTTATTAGAAAAATTTGTAGTGAAATCTTGATTTGTGTTCTTTAAATTGGTTATTTGACTATATAAATTCAGGGCTTTGGAAAATTGAAAAACCACTAAACACTTCAATTGTACACCCACCAAAATTATAATTTCAATAAATCTCTCCCAATTTCTAAACAAATTAAATCCAAAAATAAACCATTTTTTTTCAGAAAATAATTATTATAAAATTAATTTATATTTCGCTTTGTCGATTTCATTGCCCAATTGAATTCAAAGTCACCCTTCTTTTAGTACTCCCTTCCCATGAATGAGTGAATAGCAGTTTTGACACACTCTAATTCCCACCATATTAAAGTTCCCACTATGAACAATCCAAATTGAAATTAAAGAACACTAACAAGTTCGCTAGGAGGAATGTATGAAGGGATATGTAAGTAGTAAAAAGCCAAAAGGGATCCCTAACTCAGCTCTACTCATCTCCATCGTATTGCCGTATATATCAACTCCCACTATCTCAACTAATTTATTCATGTGAGTGAGTGATGTTGTGTGGCTGTTATTTTGGTGTTCTGCTTAGAAGTGTTTTTATTCTCCGTTGAACGATAGGATCTTTGAACATTGAAAGATCATAGTCAGAGGAGACGGCTTTAATTGGTGCGTAAAGAGACAAACTAGCAGTAAGGAAAATAAGACATGTTCTAATGTTGTGAATCGTCTTTAACTTTATAAGGGGGTAACATACAATATAAATTGCTGTAACGTTGTTCAACGAAGAAACCAGGACATGTTCTGATGTTGTGAATTGTCTTTAACTTTATAAGGAGGTAACATACAATATAAATTGCGGTAACGTTGTTCAACGAAGAAACCAACTGTAGTACCATTGTTCAAGGAAGAAACCATTATATAGAAAAAGACAGTTTAAGGACGTCACTGGTAATTAGGTTTGTATTTACCTTATAATGTTATCATGCTGGCTACATTATTCTTCAACAAGTTGTTGGTGCAAATGACGATAGAAACCAACCAAGAAATTATGGGCTGCAACTAAATTTAGTTAGCATGTGACAATAAGACTAAGAAGTATATGAAAACTCTTTCATGCAAATATAAATGAAAAGGGTGTTCTGGTGAGTACGTGCAAGTCATTCAAGTTCTCGAATGGGTTTAATAAAGAAAACGAAATCCCATTCAAATTAAACACTAAGTTATGTGGAAATGTGTTGGAATTAATAACTTATAATAACAAAGTAATATGAAGCAAGAATACAGGGACTAAGAAGCTCTTGATGCCAAAAATATATTATATTATCTCATTTCCCAATGTTATATTTTGAGTATAAATGGTCTCATGTATAGTAATCGGTGACTTTAATGATTTAATTAGTTTAATGAATTTTATAACTAAATTAAATGTTTATTTTTAACTTTCTTTACTTAATGTATGGCAAGTAAATTCATGGTAAGACATTTTCTTTTAACAAGTATTTGTGATTTCAATATACATTATTTAACTCTTTTTAAATTGGTTTTTTCTTCATTTTCATCTTCAATTCTCTTTGTTTTCACTGGTTTTGGTATTTATTTTGGGCATTTTATGATTTTTGGACTTTCTGGATTTTTTATCCATAATTTGTTTCAATTTCTTCATCTTGTACCTAAAAAAACAATTTCACTACCCCACAACAACATCAATCATCTTAATCTTTATTTATTAACCAGTAATCAATTTTTGCAATAGCTTACAATTAACTGCCACAATCCTCGAGGTGGAATGCTTTTTTCTTACCACAAAGAACACATCACATCAAGTGACTTTTATGGTTTTACATATGAAAAGAAACACATCACATTATGTGGTTTATGTAGTTTCTTCCTACAACAACCACTAGTGGTTTTAGCCATGAACTTTCAAGGTTTTACAAAGTGTTTTTCAAGGTACCATGAGCTTTTCAACATAATAGATTTTGGAGAATATATGCTTTTATTGGACTTAAAACCTCTGTGATTTAGGTACTTGCAATTACAAACTTCCATTTAGGTCAATCTAGCCTTTAAACAGACATTGGCTGAACAATTTCGTTTCCGTAATACAAAAAAAAAAAATTAAGTACAACCATCATGCTTCTTAGAGATGTATTTCTATGGATTCAATGCATTCACATCTATATGATATTATTATTACTTTACTTCTCTTTTTCCTTCTTTATTCCCTTGCATGTTAAAAAAATACCTGCATGTTCACATAATCATTTCTTCTTTGTATCTTCATCATTCATTTTACCATGTCATCAATGGATTTGTCTATTGTCTTTTTTCATCGTACTACTCTCTTAACTAGTACATCATTTTCTCTCTTTGTTGCTACATCATTCTTTTTTTTTCCATATTCTATCTTAATGCTCTTTATTGTTGCATCTTTTTCTTTCATCATTCTCTTTGTTGCTACATTGTTCTTTTTGGAAACAACTTCATTCATCATGCCACTATATTTGTTGCTACGTAATTATCACTATCACCATATTATTTCATGCTATTTATCTTTCTATGTCATTATCTTTTTTGTTTCATATCTTTATCATGATCTTCTTTCATTATCATGTAATAATGTGATGGAGTCTCCTTCTTCCTTTTTATAACAATATATTGTTTTTTTCTTCTTCCTTAAAATAATTGATAATCGATCACGTATAAAAGGAAATACATCTACTAAGATATATGAGTTCCAACCATTGTATTCACAAATTTATTAGAAATCTTTATCAACTACTTGGTCCCATCCTTTTCATATTATTTAAACCTTATAAGAATAATCCATCTCACTTTCCCCCTTAATCAAGGATTAAATTTCTCAGGTTTCACATCAAACTAGCATAAAAGTATGAGACACCCTCACATATATCCATAATTGATGTTAATCAAATGTATTGCAGTTTTACTTCCAAACATATGCTAATCAAATATAGTTGTAGTGTTACTTCCCATTTCAGAAAATTTCCTTACAACAACCCATACATTGATGTTAAGTAATTATAGTTATAGTTTTACTTTTCATGTCTCAAAGTTTCTACCATTAACCTTCTCCATATTTTATTGTATGTGTTTTTAATTTACACTTTCAGAGTACAAACTCTCTTTATATCTAAATTTCACAACAAAAAATATGTATAGGTTGACTCCCTCACAATTGTCTACTTTCTAGATGATTTGAAAAGCATTATCTACACCATTGGTCTGCTTATGCCCTTTACTATCTGCATTGAACATAAATTTCTTCTACATGTTATAAAATAAGATTATCTACTGTTGGTTGACAAATAAATGTTGTGAAATTTAGCCCATTAACTGGTAGCTCATTACTATGTACAATTTTTTCCTTTGTTTGAAATTTGTCATGCAGCAACAAATAACATAATTTTTTCACTAATATGACAATACATTTTGGCTCATTGGTTTTTATATTTTTCTCATCGAGATATTGCATTTATTTAAATCGTATTTAATTTATAGAGACATTTTTTTAAAACTATAATTTGAGACAATCACTTAAAGACAATATTAAAAATAATTTACAAGTTTTTTTGGTCTCAAATTAAGACAATTTGTTAAAAAATTGTCTTAAATATTGTCTTAAAACACCCCTAGATGTATTCTCATAATATATATTTAAAATATTTAAATTGAGCACATTAATTATATATTCAACATATTTTTTATCCATCTTAATTCTTGATCTATCAAGCACATGAAGAGATCAAATCTCTTAAGACTCAAACATTTCCTCATGTTTTACATTAAAAAAGAAATTCTCAACTCAAAACATTAGATCCTTTCTACTCTTCATAGATCTGAGACTAAAATAGACCTAGACTCGTTTAGTTTCTAAAAGATTTTCAATATATTAGGGTTAAGATTAATATTTATCAATTTAATTTTGATATATCTGAATCGATCATTAAACGAAAGATATATTAATGCTAATTGTTGAAGTTGTGGTTTAAGTTTTTTTTCTGTTTGGACAGAATTTAATATCGGAAGTTTAAAGTACAAACAAAAGTTTTAGGCCTTACAGAGTCAATTGTTTCTTAGAATCCAGTCTTGCTTCATGATATTCATAAACAAGTATTCTGGCTCGGAACTGTTTATAATTCCAGCGTTTTCATACAGTGATGAAAATATATTTGTCACTCGAATAATTCGGAGAGAATTTGATGATATGAAGGGTGAAATTGAGTACGAGCGCTTTTTTTAATCATAGTTAACCAATAGTTAACAAATTCTGCTTAATCTTTCCAATAATGTTTGAAAATTTGTCCCCGGAAGCACTTGGGAAACTAGATCCATAACACAGGGATCACAGGGATCACATTAGAGATGTAACATTGAGATAATGATGCAGTGGTCAACTGTTCCTACCAGTTCAGAGTGAATATTGGAGTGCGCAGCTAAGCGAACCTGTTTTGCGCGGAGCTCTACACCTCATTATTTAACAAATTCCACCAAATTCAAGTTTAATCTTTATGGCGAGGGATCTTTGGCGAAGGCACCTGGAGTTTAATCATCAGGAAGGACATCGACTTCGTGGTTTGGCTGCGGAGAGGGTGTATTGGCTGTAACAGTTGGGTAGAGGGTGTATTGGCTGTAACACAGGCTTAGTTATTCCGCCACTATTTTCTATCATTTCTCTCTTGGAAATTGGGTTCTGGTCACCACATTGCCATTAGACCGGATTACGTCCGGGGTCTTGATGATCTTGACAAAATCATGGTTTCCCTCCTTTGTGGACTAAACAACAATGGTTTTTCTGGCAACAAGTCATTTTGACTTGGCATAATAAATGCCCCATTTGGAAACGATTTGAGGAGCGGGGACTTATTCGACAGAACGCAGAGGAATGGGAAAAGCTACGCTCACAGCTATAACTTGCCGGAATCTACAGAGATGATGAAAGAGATTCGACTGTATGGAAGGGCGACAACATAATGGTGCGGATACATATCACTTTCTTGCAGTCGGGACACCATACATCCTGAGATATGTTACTTTTTTAAATTCTGGAATTCTTACCTCTTTTCAAAAATTACTCTTTTTCTCTGGGTAGTCTGGCGAAATAAAAATTTCACATGGGCAAACCTCCAGAAAAGAAATTGGTCTGGTCTTGGGATTTGGTCTGGTCTTGGGATATGCATTCTTTGCAAGAGTGCGGAAGATGATAATTTACACGTTCATTAAGTGCCGTGTTGCTTCTAAAATGTGGCAAAATCTGGCTGCCATTTTTTGTTTCCGAGTCTCACACTTCACCTGCGTTTCTAACTGCCTTGAATGGTGAGTCAACAGTGCGTTTCTAACTGCCTTGAATGGTGAGTCAACAGTCCCTTGATGTTACATTTTTCCTATTTTCTTTTGGCAGATCTAGAGGTGGAGAAATAACATTATCGAAAACAGTGTTTTGGTGATGGAGAGAATCAGAATCACACTCTACTAGACTACAAATTGGCATGGGCACTAAAAAATCCAAAAAATCACAAACATGTCTAGAGATCATATACCCAATTGGGTTTTTTTTTACGGCGCATCACAAAGCAGCAGATGTTGATGTGGTTTCTTGATCCAATATTCACCTGAGTACGCATTTCATGTTCACTAGGGTGTGGGTATAGGAACTAATACAAAGGCCATGGCATTATGGGGCCTATTTTGGTTCACTACTTTCCTGAATATTCCTACTATTCACATATTCAGAGATTCCAAGATCAACATTTATTATTTCCATGGCCAGGTTACTATATCCAAGGCCTCATTACAAGGTTGGTTACAACAAATTACATCTCTCTAGAATTCACAACATCTCTCTTCGATTCAACATATTGGTAGAGAGTTCAATCATGCTGAGGATTGTCTCTCCAAAAAAAGCTTATTGAACCTGGATGGACTACACATTCAGATCAAGATAGGATACACATGCATGGAGGCCGCGGTGCTGCCACTGTCAAAATAAAACTACTCACCCTGACTTATTTCTTTTTTATTATGAGAAGGACCTTTTCTGTCTATTTTTTCTACTAGTAATATCTGCACTATTTCTGAATTCCATACTTTTTTTTTTAATCAACTTGGCATGAAGTTTTCTGGAATTTTTAAATTTTTCTGTTATCTTCTAAATTATATATACACTAGACTATCTATATGGACTGGTTACATAGATTTGGAAATTTGACCCGGAAGCACTCGTAAAACTAGATTTATGACACAGGGATCACATTAGAGATGTAACATTGAGATAATGATGCGGTGGTCGACTGTTCCTACCAGTTCAGAGTGAATATTGGATTGCGCGGAGGGTACACCTCATTATTTAACAAATTCCACAAAATTCGAATTCCAACTTTATAGCGAATTCGAGTTCCAACTTCATAACTATGATTTGAAGAGGTATCAGGGTCACTTATCATTATTATTCAACTTGGAATAATGCTTTCCAGTCCTCGGATGCTTTTGGGATGTTTCCTGTATAAAGCAAAGAGTTCTTGCATTCGTGGCAATTTTGAGGCCATCAAGTGGAAACACAAGTAAAATACATGCAATCAGATAAATCTGAAGAGGTGTCAGGGTCAATTATCATTATCATTGAACTTGGAATAAATATGTGTTATGTTCCCGGAATAATACGTTCCAGCAATCCGATGCTTTTTGGCTGTTCGTGTATAAAGCAAAGAGTGCTTGCATTCGTGGCAAATTTAGGTCCAGCGGCGCGATAGCCACTGCAATTTTGAGGCTTATCATGATTAATATGTAGTATATACCATCAACTGAAAACGTAAGTAAAATACATGCAATCAGATACATTACTGTAGTGCATTACAAGATTTCAAGAATATATTATGCGTTGTCTTATTTCGAAAATTCAGGGTGACATGGATTGTGGTGCCGATGCTAAAACCAATCATTTTAGTCTGGCAGGCGAATTTTTTAAATTAAGGGTGGCATTGATTCTTGCTAAAACCAATCATTTTAGTGTGGCAGGCGAATTTTTTAAAATCAGGGTGACATTGATTCTTGGTAAAACCAATCATTTTAGTGTGGCAGGGGAGTTTTTTAATAAAGGCGGATCATTATCCAGTGACGTGGACGGGGAAAAGCAAATTGCAGGAGGTATCCAGACATGAGTATAATTGGAAAATATATCACAGCTGTGGATTAGATGAGGTATCCAGACATGAGTATAATTGGAAAATATATCACAGCTCTGGATTAGACTGATGGGAATATAGAAATGTGAGACGAATGACATTTGTTCTGATATTCTTATTTACGTCTTTTAATACACGCGGAACTATTTGCGTAGATATGTACTTCATAGGTTGTATTCAGCTCTGAGCTTTGAGCGCAGTGAGGTCTAGGGCTACTCAGATCCCTCAAAATTAACTTTAATTTTAATGATGTATTTAATATTTTATGTGTTGTCGTGTTTTTTTGGAAGTGTTAATTAACTTTAACTAGTTTTACATGTGTAATAGGAGTGGGATTTTTCTTTTGGAGTTTGTGGTATATTTTTAGTCAGAATTTGGTGGTATATTTTTGGTTAGAATTTGGTGAATAAAATTTGTTGCCAAATCTTGATTTGTATTATTTAAATTAGTTTTTTTTATTATATATAAGGATTCAACATTTTAAAGAATATATAGGGCACTTCAATTGTGAAGAGTTCACTTATGAAACTTGTAATTTCAGTGAATATCTATCGAATTCTAGACAAATTAGAAACTTTTCAAAAATAGCACTTAAAGACTACTTCATTTAGAATATCTAACTGATATAAAGTTATGATTTTGGATGAGAATAAAACTAGTGTGGTAAGATAGATATAGATAGCAAAATATCTTGATGAATAAGTTGATTAAATTTATATTTATATCAATTTTAAATCTACAAAGATATTATAATATTTTTAGTCAATTCACATTTATATTAATTTTAAAGTTAATTGTAAAGTTTTTAAAAATTTATAATGTTTAAATTGTTTAAGGAGTTGATAATTGAATTCACCAGCATTTCAACAAAATTAATATTACCT
>APFE031754948.1:37076-82894 GCA_000404065.3 Pinus taeda
AACACACATCATTCAACTAATTTTTAAATCATTTTTTTAACATAAATTTACTTCATACCACATTGATTTATTATATATCCTCATACAGATATTTATATATATCAATGTTGATATTGAAAATATTTAATTATCATTATATGAAAAATATTTTTTATTTATAATTATTTTTTTTTTACTCTAAATATTTAAATAATTAAATATTTACAGAACCTTTTGATTTTTTAATCTTGGATACTTGGGATTTGGTCTCACAGGATACTTCTTTCATGTTTTGCTGCAATTGTATTTGTCTGGTTTAATCGTCTTTTGATATCATTGGGATTTCTACCCTACAGTTTTTTGGATCATTCTTCATTACTGTTAACTCCTAAAGAGGATGGAAAAATAACATCCATTCCATATACTAGTTGACAAGGAGGTGTACCAATGGACATTTGTGTAGTCAGTATATCTTCCCATAAGGCATTAACCAACTTTTTGTTCCAGGTCTTCTTATTGTCTTATAATAGTTTCTTGATGATATTAACCAGGCTTTTGTTTGAGGATTCTGTAAGTCCATTACCTTGAGGGTAATAGACCATGGAATGGCCAAGGGTAATGTGTTATAGGTTACAAAAGTCTACCATTTTCTTGGATTTGAAGGGAGCATCATTATAAGTGATGAGATTTTGTGGGCATCAAAATCTAGAAAGCATGTTGTTCTCAAGGAATGAAATCATGACAGAATATGTGGCTTGTCTAGAAGAGATGGCTTCTATCCATTTAGTAAAGTAATCAGTGGCTATCAAAATCAATTTTTGTTTGGTTGAGGAGGATGGGTGAATTTCCCCAATGGAGTCTAAACCCCATTGTTGAAAAGGAATTTCTGTTGAGATAGGCTTGGGGGTTAATGGTAAGGGTTTCTTCTTGCCTTCAAATATTTGGCATTTGCGACAAGAGGTCACATATTTTTTGACATATGTAAAAAGGGTGGGCCAGTAAAAACGACCCTTAAAATCTTATCAACAGTTGTTTTCCAATACAAGTGTCCCCCACAATCCCCTGCATGAAATTCCTGCATGAATTTGTCAGCTTCATCTTTTAATAAACAATTTAATGAAATGCCACCATTATCTTTCCAAAATAAAACATTGTCTAAGATACAATATTTCATTGCTTTCATCTTTAGGAATCTACTTTTGGTTCTAGATAAGTCAGTATGAGGTTGTAAGTTGAGAAAAATGAAAATAATGTTTGCATACCAGGGTGAATCTATGAAATCTTCACTGATTTTTGGAGTTGCCATCTCTTCATGATCATCTACAACAGCAATGAAATTTATGTCTAAGGCTCAATAGTTTGATTCATCCATGAGTTTGGCTAAAGATTGGCCTTTAATCAACTTTGTGGGCTTGATCTCAATGTCATATTCTAGTATGGTGGCAATCCATTTGCCTCTTTTTCCGTCAGGCCCATTCCGAGTTAGAATGTCCTTTACAACTGAGTTTGGAACATATACTATTATGTGAGAGTACAAAATATATACTCTGAAATCCTTTATGGCTTTCACTAAAGCAAGTGCTTGCTTTTCTATTATATTATACTTTAGTGTAGCATCTCTCAAAGCTTTACTAAAGAAGGTGATGGGTTGTCCATAACCCACATCATTGTTTTCCAACAATACTGCTGCAATAGTGTGTTCTGAAGAAAATGAAAAAATTATGAAGTCTTTGTTGAAATTGGGACTTATGAGGATAGGTGTTTTAGTAAGGGCTTCTTTGATTGCTTCAAAAGACTGCTTGGCCTCTACTGTCCAATTAAGTGTTGAATCCTTCCTCAACATGTTATTCAAACATCTATTTAGCTCTACTAAGTTATAATTGAATCTTCTAAGAAAATTTATTTTACCTAAGAATGATTGCAATTCTCTAGTGTTCCTAAGATGGTTGATGTTTAGGATTGCTTCTATTCTAGCTGGATCAATTATAATGCCCTCTTTTGAAATTATGTGTCCTAAGAGTTTACCTTGTTCTAGTCCAAAGAGTGACCTTTTGGGATTCAAAGAAATGCCAAATTTTCTACGTTTAATAAAAACTCTTCTCAAACGATCTAGATGTTCATTAACGGATTTGGAAAACACTATGATATCATCTTGGTAAGTAACTAAAAATTCATGGATTTCTTTTGCAAAATATATGTCCATTGCTCTTTGGAATGTTGCTTTGGCATTCATCAATCCAAAGGGCATTTTTAAATACATGAAGGTTCCCCAGGAGTGGTGATCTTTGGGTTGGACTAGGATTTGATTTTATCTAGAAAACCCATCAAGTAATGAGATTCTAGATGATCCTACCACCCTTTGTAAAATTTGGTCCATTTTTGAGAGGGGATAGTTATCCTTCAGTGATACTTTGTTCAAGTTTCTGAAATCAACACAGAGTCTGATTTCTCTTATTTTCTTTCTATTGGTGACTAAATTAGAGACCTAATCTGAATACGTAATTGGCGCTATGATTTGTGCCTCCTACATCCTCTCTACTTCTTTTTCAATCAATGGCATAAGAACTGGATTAATTGTCCTAAGATTTTGTTTAAAAGGTTTCTGATCTTCTTTGATGGGTATTTTATGTTGAATAATGGTAGTGTCATAAGATTTGAGGTCTTCATAAGTCTAGGCAAAGACATCTTGAAATTCTTTAAACAAACTTTTGTATTTCATCTTTTCAGCTAGAGGTAATGCTTTGGATAATTTAATAATCTTAGGTTTTTCTTCTGTTCCTATATTACATTCTTCTATGTATGATCTTAAAGGCTCCATTTTTGGTTTTCTAGCTACATAATTTGAGTTGAAAAAATCTTCTAATGGGGCTAATCCCTTAGGAAAAAAGTTATTTTTAAGGTTTAAAATCTCAGAATAATCATTTACTATTTATTCTATTTTAGCATTCATAAAATTATATATTTGAGAATCTTGTGAAAAAATCTGCCAATACTTCAGATTATCAGGTATAATAGGCCTGTGTCTTACATCTATAGTGCACTGGTGATTGGGAGGAAAAGGTAATCTACAAGTCCTAGAAAAAGTAGCAAAATTGTGAGCTTGCATGTTTTGTTTCCTTGGAATAATAGTAAAATCAATTTCAAGAAGTTCTTTAATCAAATCTAGAACAGTTTCTATGTATTGGCTCAGTCTAGGATTATTTACACAATACTCTCCTTTAATTTGTTTTATGATCAATTCTGAGACTCCCATGATAGAAACTATCTTGGCTCCAAGGTTTCTTACAATTTGCAATCCTAACATTAAATCTTCATACTCTACCATGTTGTTAGTGCATTTGAAGTTTAATCTAAAGGCATGACCTTCAGAATGATTATTTTTCATGTTATGAATCCAAACTCCTGCACCTACTCCTAATCTGTTCACTGAACAATCAAAATCTAGGTGCCACCAAGATTCATGAAATATATTATCACTGTCAGGTTCTTTATTTTTTCTTCTAAAGTTGTGATTTCATTTTTCTTATTTTTTGAATTATACAAGATAATTGAGTCCAGATCATAATGCATGGAATAAATATGGTAATTATGTGGTCTTTCTGAACTGCTTACCATGTATTTCATCAAGGTTTCTCTATAAAGATTTCTTTGTTGTCCAAATAGATAAATGGTAGCATATGACATGTCTAATTGCAGAGATCCTTGTAATTTTGTTCCTCATCAGCGAGATAACAAAATACCATATTTAGGTGGAATATTAACAACTACTATGTCCATAACAATACTTTTTGTTGGGCATTGGACTAGAGTTACACACAGATCTTTTATCAAGCCTAGGCATTTGACCTAACTAGAATCAAAGGAAGACAAGTCCTTCTAAGGTTTAGTGATGTCTAGGTTTAATCTTTCCATGACTGCTTTAGGCATTAGGTTATGAGATGCTCTTGAATCTAACATAACATTATGCAGGATTTTATCATGAATGTTTAAGCTAATGTAGAATGGAGGAATACCCCCTTATTGATGTTTGCCATTCACCTCTGGACCAAATAATAACTCAGGTTGATCATCATTAAGGTTTATAGCATCTTTGCCTTCACCTATGTCAAGTGTTTCAGTAATTTGTGCCTTGTATGATTCCTTTTTCACCATCTTTGTTAAAGGAACTGGTATTTTCAATTTGACTATCTCGATTTTGATATTGAATGGCATTTGAGTCTTTCCTAGTTGAATGATTTTATCTTTAGCAATTTGGGTTTGTGTGTTTTTGTCTTCTTTACCAACACTTGGTAATTTAGTCTGTGTATCAAAGTTTTTCTTTCAATTTTCTTGTTTGGAAGAGTTTGAGTAGCAGTTGAAGTTTGAGTTTCAGCTGAAGTTATATCTACAATTTTTGGGCTCGAATCGTTGTGGGTTCCTCTAGGTAGAATTTGCAAAACTTTGGTCACATGAGCTTCTACTATTTTCTTAGTTTGGGTTTGGACTAATTTCTTAGTAGGAAGTTCTGTGCTATTTTTTCTTCTAAGGCTATATTGTTTGTGGACTTCATAGATAGCAGATTCATAGCCTTGCTTGTTGTCAAAGGACTCTCTGGATTCTAATTGTAATTGTTGTAACATGTATAATTCCTATTCTTCCTGAGTAATAAAAATGGAATCCTCGTTGTTTACTCCCATGAAGTGTATCTGGATGTCCTAGTCTTCTTCAAGCTATTGTGAACCTTTAACATAATTTTCCTAGAAAGGTGGCCTAATTGATTGATCGGATGTACCTTCTTTTTATTTTCCAGTATTAGGATTTTTCCTAAAGTTATGGTTTCTGATTTGAGGTCCTTGTTGATTTTCCCACTAAGGTTTTCTTCCCATATTCTCTAATCTATCCATTGACCTTTCTAAACTTTTAGCCAAAGTATCTATCTTAACATCTGAAGTGGATGGTTCTTCTTTAATGGTAACTCTCCTTTCATTGCTCATTCTAGCTCTTTTAGCCAACAAGTTTGCTTCTACACTAACTGCATCACTCTGCATCTATTCTAAAGTTGGAGTATTTATTTCTCTCAGTCGGTAATACATATCAGTGTCAAAACCATCAAGAAATATGATCAGTGCCAAGTCTGGTGGAGATTTGATATTTGCAGGGATTGCATTATAGAAACTATTAAACCTATTACAATAGTCCTGAATAGATTCATTAGGAGCTCTTCTAATGTTTTCATATTCAAACAATATTTGTAAAGGATTTTTTTTCCTTTCCCATCTATTGATAAAAAATCTATGGAAAATAGTTAAATCAAAAGTATCACCAGTAGGTAAAGATTTAAACCATTTCTTGACATCTCCTACTAGTGTTTGTGCAAATATTCTCATTTGTACATCTTCTTCATCAATTTCAAGTAATTAAAAATAATAATTCATTGTATTTACATGTTGTTGTGCAGTATATTGACCAGTACCATCAAACTGAGATATTTTACTCTCATAATCTTGGGTCATGGCTTGTACTTGAGCTGCTAAGGTCAAAGGAGCATATCTGGTAGTCATGTCTACGATTCTAGCTTGGGTAGGAGGTAAAGCGGTAGCGCTTGAATATGGACTTGAAGGGCTTACAGATGATCTTGAAATGCTAGAAAGTGTAGTAGAAGTGCTAGAAGATGAACTTGAAGTATTTGGAGGTGGAAATAAAACTCTGGGCGAAAGTGGAAGCTTGGGGATGAACGATTCTGTGGAATGAAGTGTACTGGAAATAATAGATGAGGTGGTACTAAATAAAGTTGAGTTTACAGACTCTGAAGGAATGGTAGAAGGCTTAGGAGTAGCAGCAATTAGGGTAGCTAATTCAACTGACTATTGAAAATAGGCTTCGTCTATGTGCCTTATCAAATTTGAGGATAAGCCATCAAGTTAGTCAAAAGTGTCTAGAACATGTTGATCTAAATTAGGATGTATAGTATTCTTCTTTGATTCAATAAATTGAATAAAATTAGGGTCTATTAAAATATCATGAACTGAACTTTGAGATTTGGTACGCAACAAAGAATGCTCAAATGATAAATCAAATTTAAGATCCTCTATGTTTGATAACTCTTTAGGAAGTGAATTTGCTCTGATTAGCTGACTAATGCAGTCTTGAATTTCTACTTTATTGCTTTTTCTTAATATTTTGTCTGGATTATCAAAAATTATAGCAGGGTTTGGATCTAGATGTGCCCTGGTATAGTATGTTCTTTTAGAAGCGAGAATTTTAAATTTTTTATCTTTTTAAAGAAACTTTTGACAACCCTAAAATGGCCTTAAGGTGAAAAGATGAGATTTAGGATTTCCTTTAAGGTTTATTAAACTGAGGATTAATTTCCCTAGTATGGTCGCCAATATGTTATCACTCTAGGATTTCCCTAGGGTTGTCATGTTGTGTTTAAAGAAATAATAGAGGTAACCACAAACCTACTTTTGAGATCAGGATCTAGCCTTCCTAATGCTTAGAGAGGGCTCTCTCTTAATAATTTAACTTTGTTGAATTGATTGATTTTAGGCTAGTTACTTAAGTTTCTTTGTGTTTTGATTCGATTTGGTGGTGGAATCACTGATTTCGATGGATAGATAAATGTCTTTTTACCATTGGGCTATGGAGTCAAAATGTTGAGAAAACAGGACTTAATCAAGTTCTAAAGGAAGTGTCCACAGGGCAAGGTAGCTGAGAAAATTCAGATCTTTTAGGCTGAACAGTGAAGTTGTTTTCAATTGGGATCAAGGAGCAATTAAGGATTCCTCAAACCGGATAATGGGGAAAATGAAAGGGGTCAATCAAAACTAGGGAGAAATGAAGAATTCCTTACTCTAGATAAGAAAAGAAAATATCAAAATGAATAATTGTTCACGACAAAGTGTACTCAAACAATTTTTTTAATAACATTCCAGTTATTACATTTCAATTTGGAAAACATGCAAGCTTATAGAATACTTAAGAAAATAACAAGTTGAACAATTGAAAGATACTTAACTAAACTTTCCCAACACATGAATCCTGTAATGAAATGCCTTTATTACTTGTCTGATCTACTGAGTTGAAAATGTTACAATAAACCCTTAGGTTTCAGATCAACACAACCATAGAAAAGTTCAACAATCCACCCTCAATACTTCAAATTGTGAAGCATTTATACAAAAACTATTACAAAATATCCTAAAACTAATTTAGGAATTATTCAAGGAAAAAGAAATATCTTTATGCAAGAAGATAGAGACACCTAGGAGCCTAAAAATCTAGTTTTCCCTGCTTTTACTGATTTTGTTGTTTGCTAATTTGATCTTTTGTTGCTTTCTCTCTTTTGTTGTTGCTCTTACGCTAGTTTTCGTTTACTCTGCCTTCGACCTTTAAACTCTTCTTTTCATATGATACTCTTTGAGCTAGCCAATATCTTACTCTTTAACTTAACTGATCTGTTTTCATTGTTTTGCCTTTCACAGTAAGTCATTCAAATTTTCCCAAGTCTCTCCATCTGTTAATTTAATCTTTACCATTCTTCTTAAGATCTCATCAGTTTTTGTGTACTTTTCAAAATTATGCTTGTTTATAAAGATATGTTTTACCTCATGTTGGAGGTAAAAGAGGTTCTCAAAAGTCCGATACAACACTTTTACTATAGGAAATCCTTTCATGGAGGAATTGTTGGACTGTTCATTGGCCACTTTTATGATTTTCATGTCCTAATATTCCCATTTCATCAATTTGTCATTAATCAACAATGGATTAGGCAGGCCTTTCTGCCTCAAAACATCGAATCTGACCATGAATCTGGCTATTGCTAGCTCCATTATTTGGCATTTCTCCTCAAGTTGTATCATCTTATTCCTTTTGGTGATTATTTTCTTTACTTCTAGTATGGTTCCTATTCCATCAGTTATTCCAAGCTCCTGCAATTCATATTTGTTTTTTGAATTAAGGAACTGGATTATTCTTGAGGCTTCTTCTAACTTATCTCCAAGTTTGGCTCTTATCCTTTGAATTGCCTCACCAACTTCTTTGACCAAATTATTCTGCTAAAATATCACTTGTATAGAAGGCCAAATATCATTAACTAAGTTAATGATATTGGCCCACAACTGTTGCTTTGCTTGGGAAAGCGGTTCTTTCAATGTCAACTCTTTCTCTAACTTTTGTATTATTTCAGTCAATCAATTTCACTTCTGTGTTTCATCTTTATGCATGATTTGTACCAAGTTCTTTTCATCTTCTAAACTTTTTATTCGATCTTTAAGTCTATTTATTTCATTTGTTTTGGATGGACTTATCCTACATAGCTATGATTAATTTACCTACATCACTAGGATGAGTTGTTGTTGTAGATGATTCTGTAACTGATGTAGTGGGAAGTTTTGTAGCTACTGCAATTATTGAAGTAGAAGGAACTGTTGCAGTCACTGTAGGAATAGTAGTGACAGTAACTGCTTCCATGCTGGCCTTTTTCTCCTGAACTAACTTATCCATCTCATTTTCCATTTCAATTAGTTGAGCAATTAACTAAAGAATGAGGTTCCTCATTTCATTTTTTTGGTTTTGATTCTCTATAACCTCCTTTGTCTCTAGATGTTTAGTAGGAGGCAATTTAAGTTGTTTCTCCAATGTAGCAATATCTACATTCTTTTTCTTAATGAGTTCTTCTACACCTTTGACATTCTTTGGATCATATCCCATTTCAATAACCAAATCTTTAAGGGATTTAATTATGTTATCTTTAGCCTATGAGCATGATTTTTCTAGCTTCAACTATACTTTTACGTTTTCCAAATAATTATGAAGCTTTTGGGCACTCATAGCTTTGTCAGTCATAGTTGAGTACATTATTTCTCCTGCTTTCTTATGAAATTTTATATGGTCTAGAGGATGAACATCATTGGCAGAAATCTCATAATCCATATTTTTGTAATCTGCTACTGACTTAGGATGTTGTATCCTGGGCTACAAAAAGGTCATCTGCATTTTTCCTGTCTTATAATCGAATGCAAAAATTAATCTGTTATGGCCTCAAGGAGTCTACTTCAAGTATTGTGAATATATTTCGACTTTAATTTCTTCGTTTTTGGCCTTAATATATTTGTATATTTCTTTGATGTCCATATCTCTATCCTTTGGTTGACGTGATGAAGAGACATCAAAAATATGCTGCTTTTGGATGATATGATCACTAGAAGTTGAAGGCTAATGAGTTTCCTTTGAAACTGAAGGAGGTGCATTTTCTTTAATGACAATGTCAGTATCAATGATCTCAATTGAATCAATTTCTTCTTCTTTATCATTTACAGGATTCAGCTATTTTCTTTTTTTGTACATTATTTCAAATTTGTTATCTTTTTTATCTTTGTTTGAGGAAGAACCTTCTTCTCTAGTCCTTTTTACATTTTTGTTTTGTAGGGCTGGAGTATGTAGAATGGAACTAGTATCTATCTTCTCCTCCATATCCAGTAAGGTGTTTTCCAACCACTCTGACTGGTTAGTATATCTTTCAATCTCTAGCCTGGACTCATGCATAAAAGGGCTAATTTTAAACTTCAGTCTTAGTTTGTTTATGACACTCAAAGGATCATATTGCCATTTGAAACTATCACTAAACTTCATCTCTTGTAAACATTTTTTTGCTTCCTCTCCAACATCCCTACTATTGCAAATAAAAGTACCAAGGTTGTTCTTGATATTAAACTATGTTTTCTTCCAAGCTGATAGAAAATTAACATCATCTAAATTTATGATCTGCCTGATATATTCTAGTGCAAATATCCTCGTGGGAAGATATTTGCGAAGCTTATATGGAATGAGTTGACATCCATCCACCCTAATTTTAGTGTAGTTCTGGTATAAATATCAGTCTCCTGTTCTACTGTGTTTGGACAACTGTAAAACTTTCTTTATTTCATCAATGACACTGGGTTGATTGCTACTACTTAGCATGTTAACCACTTGGTGAACAAATGAATCAATGAAATCTTTGTAGCTGAAAACAGTGGAATATTTTTGGATTAAGGGTGTCCAAAACATAACAAATCTAGGGTTCCCCTTAGTGTCCAGTTTTTGGATGTTAAATGTAAACCTTTGTGACTGGAAGTATAGAAACATATGGAACAATACTGAAGAGTATTTGAATAATCTTTCATCTAGAAATCTGATTAGCTGATCATGGATCTTGTCTGCTAAGAATTGGGAAAAATTGAAAACTGTAGTTGGAGGGTTGCCTGGGAAAAAATAGAAAGGAAACCAAGTATAGGCTCATCTACTTGTTCATCGGTGGTATATCCTAGAATACAGGACAACATGGTTACAATCTATCTGACTTTCTCAGAGAAAGTGGTGGCAGAATATGGAGGGTTGTCTGTAGGAACTTCGACCTTTTCTAGGAGGAAACTCTGACAAATTTGGGATCTCTTAGGAAGGTCCAACTTTATGTATAGATCAAGTAGGTTTTCAATAGAAAATGTGGCTTAATTAGGCTTTGGATGGATCTACAACATTTCATTTACTGATCCTATAGTGATTGTGAACAAAATTTGCTGGCTAGGAGAAATTATGGCTCTTTGACTTAGGATATAGTAGAGTTGACATAGGTGGATGATTTCAAGGAATTGGTATACCTGTGGGAACGAGTATTTGGGTAAATGTGACTCCCATAGTTGAATATCATCATTCTGGTTGAGTTATTTATCTTTGCTCCAACATTGGAGTTTTAATAGATTGTTAGGCGAGGTTGTATCTTTGATCTGGAAATCTCTATAGGACAATGGGAGGTCGCCAACATCTAAGTGAGGAGTTTGCAGGAGTGTTGGATCCATAATTGTTTGAGAAGCCATAAATTTGTTTATTTTACTCAATTTATCACTATCTGGCTTAAGAAGTATGCTTAGGACCTTTGAACATTATGAAAACGTGAATACAGTTTGCAAACAGGGTTTTGGATGCAACAATGGTTTTATTTATGTTGGTAAGGCTTTTAAAATGGTTCAATTGATTAACCTATTAGAAATGTTGTGCAAAGATTAAGTACAGGCCTTCGACAGTTCAGGAATACCTGGAAAATGAAGCTTTGTATGTAGAAGGGTTCTCTGGGGGCGGCGGAGGCTTTCAAAGGCTGCAATGGCCTTTATGTTGCTTCAAATTGGAGTCTACAATGTCTTCTAGTTGTAAATGGCTTAAAATGGTTCACTAGATTTTATGGGCTTTAGAATATGTTAGCAGAGGTTCTTTCTGAAACCGCTAACAAAATAATAGTGAAAAGGTTGGAAAGGGGGGCTTCTTTTGTTTTTAACCAATCAATGGTTAATCTTAGGGCGCGGGGTGAAGTTTAAATAGTAGGACAATTTCATCTAACGCACTAAGGTGGTTTATCACACTGCTTTCGTGTGGTATGGGGTTATTATTTTAGAGGACACGATATAACGTGGGGTTGCCACGTAGAAAAAAGGCAAGCAGGCAAAACTGCTAATCTCACGTTCTTTTGGGAGGTTAAAGGTGGGACGTTGGAGCACGCGATATGGGATGTAGGCCCTTAGATCTCGAGGTGAGTGATCTGACAGTTATCGCATGGCGAAGTTGTGAGGGACGAGTCAAGGTGTGGGGTCAGGTTATAGATAGGAGGGGTTTTAAATGATACTGGGAGTTTAAATGGAGTGGGACCCGGGGATATTGTATGCAGAGGGGTATCATACATATTGCAAAGGTTTAATATAGTGTGTTTTAGGATTATATGGAGGGGAATATATATATCAAAACTATAGGTTAAAATAATATAAAGGGGTCTTGGGGAAATATGAGAGCGAATGTTAGAAACAGATTAGGGATGAGTTAAATAATATCAGGGGCGATTGTTGCATGGGGCACGATTACCTTAATGGAGGGTTTTAATGATGGGAATGGGTTTTTAAGCTAGGGAAAAGGTTTTTAGGAAAGGGAAAGGGTTAGAATATGGGGAAAATCAGGAAGGGGAATGTGTTAGAACAAGGGGAAATGAATAGGGAAGGGGTTTTTCTACAAGGGAAAATGAGTTTGGAAGAAAATTAGTAATATAAAATGAGTGAATTGATGCTCTCCATGCCCCGTGAAAACTGCTTCTGCCTACACATCATTTACCCTAACATTTTTTCTTCATTTACTGGGTGCATTTGAGCTTGCTCACCCTTTATTTCTTTTATTTTCTAAGCAAACTATCTAGTTCTATGGCTTAGATTAAACTGTTGAGCTCATTATTATTCTCTACCTAACTATTGATCTTCCAAGATTAAACAGTTTGGCTAGATCTTTATTCTCTATCTATGAGCATGAAATTTAAAGCATGAATGAATCAAGATTAAACTTTTTGACCATCATGGATTGTGGCATTTTTGACAAGCTGCACACAATCTTAATTTTCAAAGCAAAGTAAAAAGTAGTGCCATTTGAATTTTCATCACTTTCAGAATCTATTTTTATCTCTTTTTGGTGGGGATCATATTTTATTTTATTTTTTTGATCCTTTTCTCTTAGTCCTTTGATTTTTTTTTTTAGGACTTCACCCTCTTTACATCTTTTATTTTTAATATGGGAAAACATTTTGCAGAAAGCAAAAGTATGTACAATATTACAAGACTAATCATAGTCAATTCAAAATTATCAATCCTATTATTATATGACCCTAACAATATATTAATATTCAATTAATATAAGTTTTACTAATAATATATATATATATATTATATATAATATATATATATATATATATATATATATATATTATATATATATATATATTATATATATATTTTAAGCTCAGGTTTATAAATTTTAAAGTTAAAAATAAAAAATAAATTAATAGCTGTCATTGGAAATAAATTCTTAATAATTTGAAAATAAATTTTCATTTATATAAATATTATTATATTTAGAAAAGGTAACCTGAACAATAATAAAAAAAAATCTCGTTTATTTTTTGGGATTTTACAATGTAAAATTTAATATTCATTAGTAAATTTGTTTTATGATCGTTTCTATGGAGATATCGAAATTCCAGCCAATGTTTTGACACAAACTCTCATTTACGAGGCCAAAAAAATATTTGATTTAGCTAAATAACAATGTTTTCAATCTCTTCTTAAAAATCAGAGTAATTGACATAAGCATCTATGTCGCCAATAGACACGCAATCACTAATCTCGAGTATATCAACTGTAGAATTTTGTTTTGAACTCGCAGGGAAGAATCTAAAACCCAGGCACCTTCAATGCAACGTTAACTGCACAAGTCTCTCGCGAAATGTGTGTATCTCATAGTTATCACGGGAAGGCATTTACGTAGATTATTGATTCTTGGAATATTCTTGGATCTGATGGACATGGATGAGATCAAATAATGTAACTCACCCATGTCCTTGAGATCCCAAAATATTCTAAGAATCTTCCATATACCTATCATACCTTGTTTGCAATGAGAGTTCCTAACATACATTGCCACCCTGCTAAATAGATATTTCCATATGACTCTTTGTTGGGTAATTTCATAGGAGTGTTAGAATAATATTCAT
Source organism: Pinus taeda (assembly GCA_000404065.3). Taxonomy (NCBI): domain Eukaryota; kingdom Viridiplantae; phylum Streptophyta; class Pinopsida; order Pinales; family Pinaceae; genus Pinus; species Pinus taeda. The sequence goes on from APFE031754948.1 coordinate 50,593, forward strand.
AACACTATTGAATAGTGAGTGAAGTACAGGTTCTAAATTGTAAGTAACTAATAATTTGTTTGAGTCAGTGACCATCTATGAACTCATTGTAGAATCCAGAACGGATTTTCTATATAAATTATCGTATGTTGAATGATATCGTTAGGCTTTTGTGTTGAGTCTTGATTTTTTATATGATATCAAAGCCGGTGGAGGTCAGAGGGTCCTCAACTTCTAATGCGCTGAAGAGTTGTTGAGTGAAAGCTATAGAAGTGTTGAGTGCCCAACAAAACATTGGAGGAGTCATTGTAAAGATTTCGTTGTTGTAAATATTTTGCATTGTAGACCCCTTCGGCCTTGCTGTATTGAAATACTTTGAATGAACATGAGTCTACATTGTGTGGATGTGTTAGAAACTGTAGCTGCCAAAGAGTTTTGCATGGGATCATCAGGCATGAATTTTCAAGCTAGATGGTTTCTGAGCAACCATTATTGATCATGTAGATCTGCTTGAGCTGAGCACATGTGGAGCTAGTCAGAGTTTCCCAATGCGGTTTGACTACGTCTAGCATGCAGTCGTACAGGAATTGTATATGAGGGTCACTTGTGCAACTATTGATGTTCTGTAGGTAAAGGTGAGCCACTTTGAAGAAAGATTGGGAACATATGTATTAATTGTTTGTTTTGTAAGTTTTTTTTTATTACTTTTGGGCTTTTGTTTGGAGTGATTATAATTTCTTATGGAGTCTTGTTGAAAGTTATGGACCAAGAGTTGGATAGTTTTTTACTCAGGTTTTTTGAACCCTCTTTGTTGGCCTATGTGTAGAATCCTATGCAAGACGGTTTACACCTATGTGTTGGGTGTTCTCAATTTGTTCATTAAAGTGAAGGTGCTTTTTAAAAGTTTTATTGTGAAATTGTCACCCCCGATGACTGTCTAGGGAAGCTATAGTGCCAATTTCAAGGCATAGCCTCGGTGAGTGAGATCAATGAGTGGGATAAATATTTTCTCGAGCATTTTTTTACAATGTTATTTTTTATGATCCCTTTTCAAAGAGTCCATTCAGAAGTATTTTTGGGTCGGTTAATACTTTTGATTCATGTAGTATTTTTGAGTCAAAAGAATTATTCAATAAACTGAATGACTTTATTGATGACCATGAATATTAGGTGTTGCATTATGTTCTACATCATCCTGCAATTGAAGAGTTACCAGTTAATTACGAGAAAATGTGTAACAAGTTGAGTGAGGAATTTATTGAAGATACAGATGATGACCAAAGTGATGACGAAGACAAGACAGGATTGAAAGAGCATCAAATACGAGAAGGACACAAGCGTGTGTTCAAGGGAACTAACAATTATTATCCAAATCAGTCAATTGAACAAGACTTAAGAACATTTGAACATTTGATGATGAAAGTAAATTTGTTGAAAATGTTGAAATGAATTGGTATCATCTTATTTGTAACAAGGATCAATATCAAGTATTCACAACTTTCAATAAGAAGAAAAAGAAAGAAGTTTGGAGCAACAAGTTCAAAAAAAGGTTTCGTCAATCTATTGTAGATAAGAAAATCAAAATGAAATATTTGAGTCATGTTTGTAAGACTAACTAAGATTTAGACCAACAGGTAAGTTAACAAGTAGGTTGTGATTAAGGGTAGATGTCAAAATAATAATCACTACACTATTCAATAGTCTATGTAGTACAAATTCTACATTATCAGTAATTAATTCTACATGCATGTTTATTTCACTTAGATATACACCAATTTTTCGAATGTATTCAGTCCTTAGTGATTTTGAGTAGTGTGTCGGCTGGTCTGAGTTGCCTTGACCTGGACCTTTCCTTGCCCGGCTTGCATTGTGAATTTCTGGGATGGAAGGCTCTTCCTTTCTGCCAGGAATTTTGCTGAGCTTACTTCCCATTGGCTTCTGAGGGTGTGCTCTGCCTAGTTTTGGGAGACAGTGCCCAGTTGGGCCCCAGGATTATGTAGAGCATTTTTCCCAGGAAGCAGTCACATTGACTGAAACTACGCATTGCATAGTTCCAGTCCCCAACAGGCCAAGCTAGACTATTCTCTACGCAGTTTCAATAATCAATCAACTCACTAGTAGTCTATAATGTGCTATGTGTAGTTTTAGCTATCAGTCTCCAAACTTCTCTAAGACAAAACTGTGTAATTTTCCTAAGTAGTCATCTAGGTGTGTTGCATGTGTGTCCTCAAGTTGCTTTTGGTTTTCAACATAATTTTTCTTGCCATGAGTGTTTTTCTTTCTCTTGGTATCATATTTTTTCATTAGTCTCTCAGTAGTATCAGTGCAATGGCTTCTAAGAAAGTAAGATCAAAAGACACAATTGAGAGTAGTATTGGGGACGTGGTTGAACACTGGTCAATGAGATTGTCCGTGTATACAGACACACACTTGTTTGTCGAGAAGGATGTCAAGATAACATGTAAAGGCATCAACACCATATTTTCAGGTAGCTTTGAGGAGAATCTAGAGGGTAGACATGTCTATGTGAACATCCATAAATAAAGACTATATAAGGTTGCATGGAGGTTTCTAGTGTTCCCCTGCGCATATGTGATCCACTAGATTATCTCACATATTGATCCCGAGACAATGGAAATGAGTAGTGTCAGTGGAATAAGGCTTCCTTCCTTCACGACTAAGGATTATTAGGAGTATTCCCAAACTGAATAACATATCGACTAAAAATTCCCACCCTTTTTCCTTATTCAAAATAGGGGCATTTCAGTTCCGCCTGAGTATACCAAGATATATATCATTTTCCATTCCCACTGAGCAGGATGGATGCATCGTTTTACAGTCCCAATGGCATCACGAACACAAGAAATATCTTGAAGTATTGGATAAAGGAGCCAACAAACTTCAGGACGGCACCCAACCAAATATACAAGACGAAGACACTTAGGAACACATATCAGTTCTTGGTCATCTTTGCATGCTGCTTGTATAGCCAAGGGAGTACAAAGACCTTCCTCTAGACTTGGGTTTCTATGTTGTATCATCTCGAAAGTGAAGGAAAATAATTCAACTGGTCTGAGACATTGGCTCTCTAGTTGAAACTACATTTTTACAATGCCCAGATTCTATCCAAGGATCAACAAGCGAAGTCCTTCATGTCTGCATATTTTATTCATGCAATCTATGCCCATCAACAATTCCTTGGCATGGGTTAGGCATGGAAACCTTTTGAAAGTTTTGTGAACATATATTGCAAATTTCTCTTAGATTGCAGCTACCGAGGAGTCATGGCTTGAATATGTGACCAGTTCATCGCCCCTTTGTACACGGTGATTTTTTAACAAGGTCCACCCTACATTCCCTAGGGAGCAATGGAGTCATTGCTAAACATTTCATATTGGGACACCTCACTCGAGGTAACCTTCATTAGAATGTACAACATGGAGAAAGCTTCGCTTATGTTGTCAAGGTTCACCACAAACAAGTTGGTGATGGAGGAGGTTGCATACCACATCTCAATAGGGTTGTCAACTCAATTGCACAGTAAGAAGAAGGCACCATGGCCTAGGCTTCCTGTGCGAATTAGGTTGTACGCGATTAGGAGTTTTAAAGAAGTATTTGTCGAAGTGGAAGACTTAAAGGAGTTTAAGTTTGACACCAGGAGTTTCAACCCATACGACACACATGGTTTATGCAGGGACCACCATGCGAGAGTGTACTACCCTTGGATTCGTGGGGAATTCCATTGGCTAGAGGAAGACCCATGAAGGTATTGTTACAACTCCTCTAGGCTCAATGAACCGGTCAACATTGCAGTGGAGTGGCTAGCAACACTAGAGGGAGCAGTGACAACAACAACAATAAGCAGCAAACATGTGAAAGACAAATTCAAGGGGAAAATTGTCGAAGGCATAGAGATGGAGCAAAGCTACAAGTTTAACAAATATCCGCTTGTGTAAAAGGTGGCTATGGAGATAGACACGAAGAAGCAACAACATGACAGGAAGATTTTGCAAAGAAAGAGAGAAAAGAAAAGGATAGAAGATACTAAGAGGATGTTACAGGAAGTCCAACATAATCTCACGAAAGAACAATAGTTGTGCATAAGAGAGAAAAGAAAAGGATAGAAGAGACAACATCATGAGAGGAAGATTGCACAAAGAAAGAGAGAAAATAAGAGGATAGAAGATACTAAGAGGATGTTGCAAGAAGTCCAATAGAGATGAAGATGGCCATACTTACTGATGTATCACCTCTTGACACTATATGATTGGTTCATCATCGAGCACCAAGATAGCACGAATGGTTGTAGACATACATGTCACAGTTGATCATGTACATACATGGATGATGAGGTACAAGGGAGTCTCGCTTCACTTGCACAAGATGATGAAGCCACGGGTGGAGTTGGACAAAGAACATATCCGGAGTCAGATATGGAACTATGAGGAACTTTTGTCGCTCATCACTAGTATCGAGGCTTCATATGCACGATTTTACAAGAGTTTGGATGTGGTGGTGAGGAAGTATGGCACCTCGTCGATTGGTACGCTCACTAAGGACAAATTGAAGAACCAAGTCAGGCTGGACCTCAAAACGTACCTCGATCAGTTCATGCTCATGGCTACCAACGCAGATAACATGTGGATGTACATTTCCATTCCAACCATGCTTAACACTAAGTTGTGCATGTTATAGTATGAGTTGGACTGAGGTTCCAAAAAAATACACCCAGAATAAATGGAGGAAAAGGTTTGTTTCAAGAAGAACTTCATCAAAGAGTACACGGACACCCTTGCACACTATCAAGCATGATATCAGTTCATCATTGAGTATCATGGAATGAGTTCAAGGGTTTGTGTTAGGTCCTTATAATACTAGTGATTACCCCATTACTATTGTAGTTGTATCCCATATTAATATTGTTGTGCCCCTATTGTCCGCATATTGCTATTAATGTGCCCCATTGAATCCCTCTATTGTTATTTTTGTGGCTTTATATTATTATTTTTAGGTCGGCTAGGTTATATTGTGACTCCTTAGACTCCTATATATAGAAAGGAGGTTTTGTCAATTGTATCATCCAAGAATTATTCTTTTATGTAATGTAAAGGAGGTTGCCCCCTCGAAGAGGTTGAATTCTAAGGCGTTGATCTATCTTTTCTCTCCTTTTGTGAGCTGGTTTCGTAACACTGACCTCTTCAAGCTTTCTTATTTCATCATTTATATTCAGCAATCAAATGGCGTTTTGATATTTTCATGTCGCCCAAGTATTGGGGTTAAAAGCCAAGTCTCCTAGGTCCTTCATTTGAGAACACAACATACAATTAAGTGACAAACAAGTGACAATAATTAAAATCATTAATGTCTTAAGCACAATTTCTACACAGCAAGGAAATTGGTTTCTTAAGGTACAACATTAATTGGCGCCGTTTTTGGGGAGAGAAGACAAGAACACTTTTCCCTGGGTTTTCAATATTTCCCTTTGGTTGTTCAATGAGGAGGAAATATTTGGTTGTTTTGAACAAAATCAATAAATTTGGCTCCAAAAGGCAACTCCACAAGAACAAGAACCACAACCTGCAAAACAATTGAATAAGAGCACTTTTCCTTGGGTTTATTAAGTTTGAAGTTGATTCTTGAGGGTGACAAGTTCCAGCAGTTGGTTGTACATTCACACATGTGATCTTCACTTTGGAGTTTTCTTTTATGGGATTTAATGGCTATCCCTGCATTCTTAGCCAATAAATTTAACCCACTATATTTTGCTGGGATCACTAGCTATCCTCATCATATGCCTACATTTCATGAGTGGAATGAGTATCTTCCAAGATTTAGTGGAAATGAATATGAATATCTAGTTCAGCATCTCTGAGAGTTTCATGAAGGCATGGAACAATAGAGTATCATTCATGAAGATGTGAAGATGAAGGTTTTTATGTTTTCTTTGGATCAAGAATCTAGGGTTTGGTACATGTCTCTGCCTCGTTCAAGCATTTCATCTTTGAGAGATTTCCATTCAGTGTTCAATTGTTTTTGTAGAACTTCTTATGTACACAAGCTTCTTTCTGAAGGTTGTTGTGAATATTATGATTCTAAAGAAACTCTAAAATCTCATGATAATCCTTCTGAAGAAACTAATGATCATGTTGATAATATATCAAGCATTCAGAGAGGTTATATCCAAATTAATTATGGGAAAATCTCTGAAAGAAAAGAACTATCATTTTCTCAAAATGATGCAGAAAAGTTTAAAAAAGACTTTTATTCAATAACCTCACAAGAAGAGAATTCGTTGACCCTATTCCAATAAAATCAAGAGGGAATTCAAATGGAGAAAAGTCCAAACATGCATCAAGAATTTCTGCCCGACAGTCGAGAAGAGGGAGAAATAATTAAGTTGCAAATAAATTCCCATAGATATTATTTTGTTAAATTTGATGGTCTTGCTATTTTTAACAAAAATGGTTCAGATGAGGAGTAGGATGAAGGTCTTCAAGTTCATTAGTTGGGTGTTGGACATAGAGAGGAAAACCACCAAGTGGGAAATGTTGGACAACAATATGTTGAGCCATTTATCATAGCAAAAGAGGCTACCTTATGTAAAAAGAAAGATGATAAAGAGATTGTTTATCATTGCATTGAAGAACACAATGATGCCCATGGATCAGAGGTAAATAATCTATTTGAAGCTGGCCATATGTCATATAGTGATGTGAAAAAAAATATTTTTCTTCTTGAGGTCATAATTACAAATTATTTTCAATCAAAGCTCAAAGATGAAAAGTGGATACATAAAAGTGACATAGATCATTTTCTTAAAGATGTTGCTTATTGTTCTATTGAGCATATTATCCCAATAGAAGGTTTATTTCAGCAAGAACCTTCATACATAGAGACTTACTCTTTTGGAGCTGATCAGAACGATATTTTCCCTTATAGTTTTCAAGATCCTGCGGCAGATTACATGGAGAAATTGTTGGGTTGTGTTATATTCTTTCCACAACAGAGCTCCACCAGGGGGTTAGAAGGGGGGCAGAGCCCCCCCTTCATTGTGTCAATTGCGTAGTGGGGGCGAGTCATAGGGGGTTTAAGGGGTGCAAGAACCCCTCTCTATGGGGTCTGGGGTAGCGCCTCGAAAAATTATGTTTTTTGTACCGTATATTAGGTTTGGTGGACCTACCTATGGTTTTGTGCATGATTTTCACACATGGTTTTGGACGCAATGGTTTTCAATCGATGGTTTTGGACGCGATGGTTTTCGCTCCATGGTATTGGATGCTTCAGCATGTATAAATATGTATTGTAACATTGAAAGGAACATAATGAAAAATCAGGCTGGTAATCTTGGTTTTGAGATCCAAGGGAAAATCTTTGTGTATATGTGTTTTATGTTTTATGCTCTTGCATTATTTATTTTATGTGTTTTAGAATTCGTATGCAGGTAATTTTTGTATGGGGTTAAAACCTACATTTCACTTCAGAGCTATTTTGGCTTCAAGGGGACGCCTTTGCTGCTGAGGGGTTTCGCTCGGGCCTATGGTAGACCCTATTCAGTCGGAGATCTATGGGATCGATTCTGGTGGTGAAAGAAGATGGCGAGCAATGGAAAGATAGAGATCGAGAAATTTAATGGTCATAGTTTTGAATATTGGAAACTCAAGATGGAGGATTTGTTGGTGGATAAAGATCAATGGATTACGGTAGATACGGGTGCTAAACCAACGGGAGTGTCCGATGAAGAATGAAATAAGTTGGATTGAAAGGAAAAGAGCACAATACGATTGTGTGTCCCAGATTCAGTATTGGTGAATGTACCAAGGCAAGCTATGGTGAAGGCTTTGTGGGACAAGGGACTTTGTACCAATCTAAGTCTTTGGTGAATAAATTGTTCCTACGGAAAAAGCTATATAACCTAACGATGAAAGATGGAGACTCAATGACAGAGCATCTGAATGCATTTAATATTGTGGTAAGTCACCTATTATCTGTTGATATTAAAATTTTAGATGAAGATAAGTGCATCAGTTTGTTGTGTTCTCTATTAGATTCGTGGGATAGTTCGGTTACTGCAATAGGTAGCAATGCAATTGCCTTGCAGTTTGATGAAATAATCGCATCCTTGGTGATGGAGGAGATGAGATGGAAAAATATGGAGAGCCAGAATGGTGATGCCTTTTCTGTACAAGGAAGATCCCAGAATAGAAACAGAAATAAGTCATCGAGTGGGAGATCAAAATCTAGAGGGAGATCTAAATCTCCATGAAAAACTATAAAGGTGGTTTGCTGGAAATGTCGAAAGGAAGGGGACTACAAAAGGGACTGTAAATCTAAAGCCCCTGACAAAGGAAAGGGATCTTATGATGCTCCATTTGTAGAGACAAAAACCACCTCATATGAAGGTGGGGATGTGTACTTGGCTTCTTCATGTACACATGTAGATCATGAGGCATGGTTGATTGACTCAGGTGCATTCTTTCACTGCACTCTCCATAGAGAGTGGTTCTGTGAGTATGAGAAATATGATGGTAGTGATGTCTTCTTGGGGGATGACAGGAAGGCTAGAATCGTTGGTCGTCAAAAAGTGAAGTTGAAGTTGCAAGGTGGAAGGGTTAGAACGCTTCTGGGTGTTCTGCATATTCTTGCATTAGCCAGAAATCTGATTTCTGTAAGCAAGCTAGATGATGCAGGTGTAAAAAAAGTGTTCGAGAAGGATACCTGCAAGATGATTCGGGGGGGCACTAGTATTGATGTGGGGAGTTCGGATTAGAACTTTGTACAAGCTAAAACGTAGCACTGTTGTTGATGGGTGCAACAGTTCTGTGGTTCTTGAAAGTGGAGAAAACAATCTAGTGGTCTTTGGAGAGAAGACCACGTTGTGGCATCAAAGGCTTAGACATATTGGAGAGAAGGGCCTTCGAATACTTCATGGTAAAGGTATGGTAGAAGGTATGAGTAATAGCTCTCTAGATTTTAATTTCTGTGAAAATTGTGTATATGGGAAGAAATATTGGGTGAGTTTCCCCTCTAGTGGTAAGAGGGTGAGGCAGATATTAGAGCTTGTGCATAGTGATGTGTTTGGACCCGTGAAGGTTCCATCACTAGGTAATTATGTGTACTACGTATCATTTATAGATGACTTCTCAAGGAAGACATGGATATATTTCCTTAAGAACAAATCTAAAGCCTTTGACAAGTTTAAAGAATTTAAGGCTCTAGTGGAAAACAAGACAAAGAAGAAGATAAAGGCGCCGAGGATAAATAATGGTGGAAAGTTTTACAGTAAGGAATTTGAAGGATTCTGTAAGAAGAGTGGTATAGGACGACAGAATACTACTCCATATACACCTCAACGAAACGGAGTTGCATAAAGAATGAACAAGATGTTGATGGAAAGGGGAAGAAGCACGCTCTGTGGTGTCGAGTTAGGATAGGAATTCTGGATAGAGGCGATGGAGACAACATGTTACCTGGTCAACAAATCACCTTCATCTGTGTTGGAGGATAAGACTCCACAAGAGGTATGGACTGGTAAGAAACCCTTTTTCACATTTAAGGGTATTTGGATGTGATGCATATGTACATGTTTCAAACGAGAAATGAACCAAGTTGGATAGTAAATATAAAAAGTGCATCTTTATTGTGTATAAGGATGGTTTAAAGGGTTATAAGCTTTGGAACCAAGTAACAAGGAAGGTTGTGTACAACCAAGATGCAGTGTTCAGAGAGGTGAAAGATGTTACTAAGCATGAATTCTAACCAAAGGAACTTGAGAAGATAGAGTTTGAGCTAAAGGAGGAAGAATCAGACTCTACAGTAGAGGAGGAATCAAAATATGAAGAGCCACAAACTCTGGGTGTGAGAAGATCAATTCAAGAAAGAAGGCAACTTGAAAGGTATATTCCATCTGCTTTCTGTTAAAATTTTGCTTTATCTATTACTGATGATGATTCCAGAACTATGAAGGAAGCAGTAGATTCAAAGGATGGAAAACTTTGGAAAGAGGCCATGGTTGATGAAATGGCATCTTTGCACAAAAATGAGGCTTGGGATCTTGTGGAGTTGTCGGCTGGAAGGAAACCCATTAGTAGAAAATGGGTGGTCAAGAAGAAGACAAATGCAGAAGGAAAGGTGGAGAAATACAAAGCTCAGTTGGTAGAAAAAGATTATTCCCAGGTGCCATGAAATGATTTTGGTGATATTTTTTCTCATGTTGCCAAGGTAATTTCTATTAGATTACTTTTATCTGTTGCTACTACTTTTGATTTTGAGGTAGAACAGATGGATGTGAAGACAACATTTCTTCATGAGGATCTGGAAGAGGAGATCTACATGAAGAAACCTAAAGGTTTTGTGGTGAAGGGTAAGAAAGAAATGGTATGAAAGTTAAAGAAGTCTCTATATGGGTTAAAACAATCACCAAGGATGTGGTATCAGAAATTTGATACATTTATTTGGGGACTTGGCTTCACCAGAAGCAAAGCATTTCACTGTGTGTATTCTAAATTAATTGGTGACCATGTTATTTATTTGGTCTTGTAAGTGGATGATATGTTGTTGGTTGGAAATGACAAAGAAATTATTCGGGATTTGAAGACCCATTTTTCCTCCATATTCGACATGAAAGATCTTGGTGCTGCAAACTATATTTTGGGCATGGAAATTAAAAGAGATCAGACAAAGAGGAAGCTTTGGTTAAACTAGAGGAAGTATGTGGAGACAATATTGCAGAGGTTTAATATGCAACATAGTAAACCGGTGAAGGTTCCTATTCCTATAGGTGTAAAGTTATCTATTGAATAGTGTCCCAAGATATAAGAAGAGGAAGAGGACATGTCCCATGTTCCATATGGAAGTGCAGTTGGTAGCCTGATGTATGCGATGGTATGTACTAGACCAGACATTGCACATGTAGTGGGAATATTGAGCAGGTTTATGTCAAAATCAGGGAAGGAGCATTGGACAACAATGAAGCAGGTTTTCGGGTATTTGTGTGGCACTAGTGATTATGGTTTGTGCTACCAAGGAAGACCAGGATTGGACAGATTGTTGGATATTCATGGCTTTGTTGATGCAGACTGGGCTAGAGATCTAGATCAGAGAAGATCTGCAAGTGGGTATGTGTTTAACCTATATGGAGGTGCAGTTAGTTGGATGAGTAATAAACAGTCTGTAGTGGCACTATCAACTACAGAGGCAAAATACATGGCAGCCACTTATGCAAGCAAGGAAGCAATTTGGTTGCAGAGATTGTGTTCAAGTATGGGGTTAGCATAGGGAGCTATATGGATAGACTGTGACAGCCAAAGTGCAATTTTCTTGGCAAAGAACCCTGCACATCATTCAAAGACAAAGCACATTGATGTTCAGTATCACTTTGTGATGGATATGATAGAAGACAAAAAGGTGTTGTTGGTAAAGGTGGACACTTTGAAGAATACTACAGATGCATTGACAAAATCTGTGAGCTCTAAGAAGTTCCCTTGGTGTAGAGAAACAATGGGTGTTGCAGGGCTAGATAAATGACTAAGCTCTCTTGTGGCCCCATGTGGAAAGAAAATAACAAGTGGGAGAATTTTGGATTGCATTATTTTCTTTCCACGACTAGCCCACATAGTTAACCAGGGGGTTAGAAGGGGGGCAGAGCCCCTTCTTCGTTGCGTCGATTGCATAGCGGTGGGAGTCACAAGGGGTTTGAGGGGTGCAGCTAACCCCTCTCTATGGGGTCTAGGGAAGCGCCGAGGAAAATTTCATTTTTTGGACCCTATATTAGGTTGGGTGTACCTACCTATGAGTTTTTGCTTGATTTTTGCACATGGTTTTCGACATGATGGTTTTTGATCCATCGTTTTGGACCCAATGGTTTTCAGTCCATGGTATTGGATGCTTTGGCATGTATAAATATGTATTGTAACATTGAAAGGAACATAATGAAAAATCAATCTGGTAGTCCCTGTTTTGGGATCCAGGGGAAAGTCTTTGTGTATAGTTGTTTTATGTGTTATGCTTTCACATTGTTTATTTTCTGTGTTTTAGAATTCGTATGCGGGTAATTTCTGTACAGTGTTAAAACCTACGGAAATTTATTAGTAGCCTACACATACCATTTTGTGGATATATTCCTATTTTTTGTTGTGAGTTTCCCTTATGCATAGTTTATTTTCCGTTCAAGATGAATGGTATTTTCAAAATTCATTGGTAGAAAGGTTATAGATCAGGCACTCAAATGCTATCTTGTTACCATTGGAAGATTTATTTCACCTGATTGAGATTAGTCATCGACATAGGTAGGAACCTGTACATAAATAAGCTCAGGTGTTGAGCATTTGGTTTCCAGTTGTAGTTCTTTAGTTTAATTTTAGCTGATAAATAAGAGTGACTATCCCAATCAGAAACCAGCTTGCAGAGGTTACATATTTCAAGAATGTTATGTTTTAGTCTTTCAAATTTCAGGGTTTTAAGAATTTTAGACTCCATGCCAAACTAAAGCTACTGGTTCTACAATTCTCAACACTTTTCTATCCTATCATTGTAGATACCGAAGTGAATTCAACGTACAAATTCCATAGAATTTGAATTGGTTAAGAAATATACGACTCCATGCCCGAGATGAAGACACTGATCTGGGGTTATTAGTGATTCTGTGGCAAAATAACTATCCCTAGGTGGAGCTAGATGTTGTAGCATCCATTGTTCATTTTTATTTAAGTTTTATTTTTAGTTTTATAAAATCAAAAAATACGAAAGAAATGGTTGATTTTATATTTTCAATGGCTTTGAAAGTGATAAGCCCGCGATAAAATTTGGGTTGTCTAATCAACAAGCCACAGATCAAGAGTAATTGCATAAGTTAATTAGAATGGGTTTATTTTGGAGATCAGATGCGACAGTATATCAAACAGAGTTTAAATTTGCTGAAGTTCGGGCCAATCTCAACCGTCCATCCAAAGAGATGGGATTCGATGGTATCAAGTGAAAAGTAATCGAGTTTTAGCGTTAAAATTGGACCCGATAGATCATTAACTAGCAGTTTATATTTCCTATAAGGTTTGTACAGGATTCAATGGACCGTTGAAAAGGCGAACTCAATAAGGTTTAGTTCGAACAGGTTTAAAGTCTCGTGAGTTCTGAAGGATTATATAGTTTATTGAGTGAGTGATCAGATGGTTTGTGTACAGCTAAGGTGGACTTGACAAGTTTATAAATCAGATTGTTAATCCTTTTCAGTTCCGTGGTAAGCTATGTTCTACGTAAATTAGCCGATTCCATTTTGTAACGAAAATAATCAAAATTAGAAGGAGATGATCAAAAATTCAATGGGTCAGTGATTGGTTAGGTTTCCCAATGTTTTTTCCAATCAAAACACTCCTGATACATACGTGGGCCCAAGTCCATGCACGTGTTTTTGTCAAATACAGTTTATTATGATTAAAATAGTTTAATCATTATTAAAGTATCTACAAAGAAAATTCATCAGTAGCCAAGCAATAGAGCTAAAAACCTAACACTCATCATCATTTTCTAAATTCTGTTACTTCTTGTTATTGTATTTATGAGGTGTCTGTTATCCTCAATGTAATATTCTGTAATAACTTTTACTTTAGATAGTTAGGAGAATAGTTAAGCAGTTTGACAGTTTTGGCGATCACCAATTGGCTTATAATGTATAAAAAGAGGAAAGTTTATAGAGAAGGGGTTTGAATTTTGAAGAACCTGGATACTAGGCCACTAAATTCCTGATACAACTGTTGATTAATGAAAGGATCAAAAGTTTTCCATACATTGTTGGGTATGATTTTGTGCCTTCTTTGTTATGTTTCATCTTATGTTTTCTTCCTTTAAGTATGGTAATGAAGCTGCAAGTCTTTTCTTGCTTATGTAAATGAAGTTAAAATCCCTTAAAAGAGTGCTCCTATACTTGAAGTTCACACCTCTGCAATTCTTCTAAGTTACAGATAGTAGTTTCTATACAAGACGACATGTTATCTTTAGAACAACATATTGTCTCTGAACTCTTCAAGATTTCTTCTTTCATCATTTATATTCGGCAATCAAATGGCATTCTGATTTTTAATGTCACCCAAGTATTGAGGGTTATAAACCAAGTCTCCTAGGTCCTTCATTTGAGAACATAACATACAGTTAAGTGACAAAACAAGTGACAATAATTAAAATCATTAATGTCTTAAGCACAATTTGTACACAACGAGGAAATTGATTTATTAAGGTAAAACACTAGGCATTTCTTAGAGAGGGTTTGGAGAGTACTGTTACGAGCCTTGGCTTCTCCACAATGAAGAGCGAGTACATCTCTTTAGAGGAGTAAGTGGTTTGACTGTAATGTTCCACTATTGGGGCTAGTGGTTATCATGGTTGTATATATGGATGGAACTTTCACTTTATATAATATAAAAAAGCCAACTTGTTTCATGGATATGTTATTATTTTTGTTTCATTATTCTGGTTAATTTAGCAATGTATGTAGTTTTACTTATGCATTGATGTATGGACTATTCCGTATGTGATTATATGAATCTTATTGGAGCATGTTGTTCATTTAACGCATCACCTTCGATGGTCAACTATTCTTCTTTCTCATTTGTGATGTCATTCAACTTGTGTATTCCTTTTAGGGTGCGTAGTATTATAGGCTTCGAAGGTGCACATTTATTTTCCCCCTTCGTGTGGTAGAACTTCCCCATGCATCTCTCATGACTCACTGTAATGCCACACACTTGTTTCTGACAAGGATATCTTGTTTATCTCTGCACGCTAACACACTTAAGGCATAACTTTACTACTCACTGCTGGGACTCCTACTCCAAACAGCTTGAGGTTTAGTTGGGACTTCTTACTAGGAAGATCCTCTGAGATGTTGGCGGGTCCAGTACTGTCAACATATTCTTAACATGTTGGCTAAATTATTGTGCAACAAGTTGTTGGTGCAAATGATAATAGAAACTAACTAAGAAATTATGGGCTACAACTAAATTTAATTATCACGTAATAATAAAGACTAAGTGTATGAAAACTCTTTCATGTGAATACCAATGAAAAGGATTTTCTTGTGAGGATGTGCAAGTCATTCAAGTTCTCAAATAGTTTTAATAAAAAACAAAACCCATGTAAATTGAACACTAACTTATGTGTAAATGTATTGGAATTAATAGATTATAATATACAAGGAAATGTGAAGCAAGAACATGAGGAGTAATAAATTCCTAACGGAAAAAATATATTATATTATCTCATTGAGTATAAATGGTCTCATGTATAGTACTTAGTGACTTTAATGATTTAATTAGTTTAATGATTTTTATAACTAAACCAAATGTTTATTTTTAACTTTCTTCATTTAATATATGCCAAGTAGGATTCACCGTAAGATATTGGAAAGTAGGACTTATTGTAAGATACTTCCCCTTAATCAGTATTTGTGTTTTCAATATGCATTATTCAACTCTTTTTTAACTAGTCTCTTCTTCTTCTTCATCTTCAATTCTCTTTTTTTTCACTGGTCTTGATGTTTATCTTTGGTATTCTATGATATTTTGACTTTCTAGATTCTTTATCCATGTTCTTCTTCAATTTTTATCATCTTGCACTTAAAAAAAATACACAATTTCATTACCCATACAACAACACACATCACATCAAGTGACTTCTATGGTTTGTACATATGAAAAGAAACACATCACATTATGTAATTTATGTAGTTTCTTCCTACAACAAGCACTAGTGGTTTCAACCATCAGCCTTCAAGTTTTTACAAAGTGGTTTCCGAGGAACCATGAACTTTTGAACATAATATATTTTGGGAGCATTTATGCTTTTATTAGACTTACAACATCAGTGATTTAGGTACTTACAATTAAAAAGTTCCATTTAGGCCAGTCTAGCCTTTAAACAAACATTAGGTTAATATAGTTTCCTTTCCATAATCCAAAAAGAAAAATATTTAAGTATGACCATCGTGCTGCTTAGAGATGTATTTCTATGGATTCATTGCATTTACATCTACATGATATTAGTATTACCTTTCTTTTGTTTTTTCTTCTTTATTCCCTTGCAGGTTAACAAAATACATGCATGTTCACATAATCATTTCTTCTTTGTATATTAATCATTCATTTTACGACGTCACCACATCATTTTCTCTATTATCTTCTTTCACCGTACCACTCTCTTAACTACTACACCATTTTCTCTCTTTGTTGCTACATCATTCTTTCTATCATCATATTCTATCTTAATTATCTTTATTGTTGCATCGTTCTCTTTCCTCACTCTCTTTGTTGTTACATTTTTCTTTTGGAAAACAACTTCTTTAATCATGCCATTGTCTTTTTGGCTACATAATTATCTCTATCACCATATTTTTTCATCTAATTGATCTTTTTAAGTCATTCTCTTTTCTGTTGCATATCATTATCATCATTTTCTTTCATTATCACCTTTAAATGTGATGGAGTCTCCTCCTTCATTTTTATACCTATATATTAATATTTTCTTCTCCTGTAAAATAATTCATAACTGATGGCCATATAAAAGGAAATCCATCTTATAAGATATATGACTTCCAACCAGTGTATTCACTAATTTATTAGAAATCCTTTTCATCTACATGATTCATCAACTTGTTAAACTCTATCTTTATTATAACTCGGTCCTGACCTTCTCGTATTATTTAAACCTTCCAAGGATAATCCATCTCACTTTCCCCCCTTAATCAAGGATTCAGTTTCTCATATTTCACATCAAGCTAGCATACAAGTACTTGACACCCTCACATATACCCATAATTGATGTTAATCAAATGTAGTTGCAATTTTACTTCAATACATATGCTAATCAAATGTAGCTATAGTTTTATTGCCCATGTCCCAAAATTTCCTTACAACAACCCACACATTGATGCTAATCAATTGTATTTGCAGTTTTACTTCTCATGTCTGAAAGTTTCTACCATTAAGGTTCTCCATAGTTTACTGTATGTGTTTCCATATTTACATTTTCAATGTAAAAAGTCCCTTTATATCTTAATTTCACAACAAAAATTACCTATGGGTTGATTTCCTCATAGTTTTCTACTTCCTATATGATTTGAAGAGCATTCTCTGCACTATTGGTCTACAGTCTGCTTATGCTCTTTACTATGGAAAAATTTCTGCATTGAACACAAATTTCTTCTACACGCTATAAGATATGATTATCTACCATGAGTTGACAAATAAATTTTGTGAAATTTATCCCACTAAATGACCTAACAGTGAGAACCATGTACAATGTTTTCTTTTGTCTAAAATTTATCATGTAGTAACATGTAACATAATTTTTTTCACTAATATGAAAATACATATTTTCTCATTGGTTTTTACATTTTCTGGTTGAGATAATACATTTATTTAAATGGTACTAGCTCAATTGAAGAACACTTGCCTTCCAAGAAGCAGGTTGGTGGTTTGATTCCATCGTGCCCTAACATGAATTAATCATGGAAGAAACAAAAAAAAATTGCATTGTATATTTTGTTTCTAAAGAGAATTTTTTAGAGAGACAATAATTGGGATTAAAGACGAATGTCTCTGTAGAGACAATAACTAGGATTTATCTCTTGAGAGACAAAAATGAATTATCTTGTAAGAGACAATAATACTTGTCCTCTATATTGTCTTTATAGAGACAATTTTTTAAGACAATAACTTGAGACACTCATTTGTCTCTTAAGAGGCAAAAATGAATTTCCTCTTAAGAGACAATAATAATTGTGTTCTATATTGTGTTTATAGAGAGAAGTTTTTAAGACAATAATTTGAGACACTTTCTTAAAGGAAATTTACAAGTTTTTTATCTCAAATTAAAACAATTTGCTAGAGAATTGTCTCAAAATACACCTCTATGTACTATTTAATAGTGATGTATTCTCATAATACATAATCTTAGAGATATTTAAAATATTCAAATTCAACATATTAATTATAATTATATATTCAACATTTTTTTTGTGGGCGTCTATGACTGACATCCATTTTAATCCAGGATCTATGAAGTAAATTTGCAACTTGAGACATTTGATCTCTCTAAGCTCTTGATAGATGTGGGGCTAAAATAAATATGGACTGGTGTATTTTCTAAAAATATTCCAACATATTACTGTTAAGATAAATATTTATCCATTTAATTACAAGACATTTGATCCATCTCAACCCTTAATAAGTCTAGAGCTAAAATAAATATAAAATGGTTTATTTTCCAAAAATATTCTAAAATATTAGTGTCTAAAAATATTCTAACATATTAGTGTTAAATATTTATTTACGATATATCTAAATGGATTATTAAACTAACAATATATTAATGCTACTAGTTGAATTTGTTGAAGTCGTGGTTTTAGTTTTTTATTTTTTTTACTTTTCTATACAGAATTTAACATTGAAAGTTTACGGGGCAAACAAAAGTTTTAGACATTACAGCATCCACTGTTTCTTTGAATCCAATCTTGCTTCGTGACAATCATAAATTATTCTTGCTCGGAATTGTTTGCAATTCAAGTGATTCCATACGAAGATGAAATCTATTTGTCACTCGTATAATTCGGGGAGAATTTGATGATATGAGGGGTGAAATTGAGTAGGAGCGGTATATTCACAAATTCTGGTTAATTTGTCCAAAAAAATTGAAAATTTGGCCCCGGAAGAACTCGTAAAACTAGAGCTACGAAACAAGGAGATGTAACATTGAGAAAATGATGTAATGTACCCCGGTAACCTCGCATGTAAAACAAGGAGTTAGAATTTTTTTTATACAAATTACCACAAGTAATTATCCAATTCACAACTCCACAATTCATCATTAACCATGAGGTATAATATTCATTACTACATCAAGTAAATTGCCATCAAAGACGGTAAGTTACATAACCATTGCATAACCTTTAACCACCACTGTGGTAGTGTAATAACATAAACTGTCTCATGAATCCTTGCAACCATTTCATGATTTCCATAAACAAATTAATTAATCTCATACTTGGACAATATGATCATGCCATCAAATAAAGAACCATCAACATCAAGGATTCATCATCATCAAACTGACACAAAAGGCAATCACACCATTGAACACCAATATACCCTAGAAATCCCGTAGGGTGAAAACCAACAAACGTTTAATCTTATTATTAAACGCTCGTGAGGGATTTCACCCCTCACTCAATGGCTTATAAGGGATTCCATCCCTTAACCATTGTTATAAAATTATTACAATGATTTATCATTAAGTTGACACATAACTAGCTGAAAGCTAATACAGTTACCATGTAATCTTTTACTTACATACCGCCACATGCAACATTCCTTGTGGCTTGATTGTTCTAGCAATGTAAGATCTTGCAACTTGTACTCATCTGTGTGGATCGTTAACCCTCTTCCTGCCACAACATTAAACATCACTTTTCTTTGGCTCCAACCGCCATCGCTTCCTGTCAATGTTTATCATCAGGCAGCTTTGGCAACAAAATTAGATACCATATTAGTCAGTCAATAATCAACCTCTAAAAGAGATCTTTTAACATCTACTCATATGCATGAGCAAGCATGACATGCTATTTAACTAGTACATACACTCAAGTAAATATTATTTGACCTCCACATTGTTTATTTGCTTTAATGCATAATTCTCTTTAAGAGATCTAACTCTTTAGTTCTACTAACATGTATAACATAATCGTTACATCTTCATACATGTAATAAACTATTATTTCTATGCTTAAGCACATATGTTCTTTTCACATAGTTATTTTTCGAGAACTCAACATAGTCTCTCTAACATACAAAGAACATAACTCCATATCACAATGACTATTCTTTGTGCATACCATAGCTTATCATATTAGCCATTCTTTAATGTATGCAACACCTATTCCCTTCACTAGAATACTACCATCATTCCATGCAACAAACCACATGCTTCTTTCCTAAAGAAAGTCATTATAATCCTCATTTCTCAATCTTCCTATATGAGGGTTTCTCAAAATTCTCTTTCATTAAATTATTAAAGGCATGCATCTTTACGCATAAAAATCAAGATACAAAAACAAGGTTAACTTACACTTTATGCATCAAAATCAAGAAGTCAACACAACTCATCTAACAAAACAATCTTTCAAGAGATTATATTTTTCAAGAAAGTTAACATGACCACTTTCTCTATGTACACACAAAATCACAATAGCTACCCTTACGTGCATGCAACATGTGTCTTTCCTAACACAATTACTTTTACTCAATGCACATTATCTTTTCATGAAACAAGTAAGGTTTTGATATGATATGAACACTATTCATATATCTTTCAAAAATAGGAAACTCTATTTTTGTTTCAAGAAATCTACTCATAAAAGCCATCCTCTTCATACATGAAGTATGCACACTTTCCTAAAAGGAAAACTATAGAAATAAATATCTATGAGCCTAGAAGCACTTCACTAGCTAATTCGATCATGCATGTAATGCATAAATATTTCACATGAACTTAGAAATTAGCTCGTATCGCAATGCCATTAGTATATATCCTTTTTCAAGAAACTTTTATACAAATACGTATTTTAATTCAAG
This sequence comes from Pinus taeda, assembly GCA_000404065.3. Classification (NCBI taxonomy): domain Eukaryota; kingdom Viridiplantae; phylum Streptophyta; class Pinopsida; order Pinales; family Pinaceae; genus Pinus; species Pinus taeda. Next base: position 71,184 of record APFE031754948.1, read on the forward strand.
AAAACTAACTTGGCCACTTCTATTAGCATATATCCTTTTTCAAGAAACTTTTATAAAAATACGTATTTTAATTCAAGAAAACTTGGCCACTTTTCACGCTATCTCCTCAGGATGTTTATATGCTTCTCCTCCTTTTCTCAAGAAGATATTTTGGCTATATTTAACAATGATTTTATTCCAAGAAAATGATGAGAGACAAGTATTTTACACACAATACTCACATGTAGTCTTTGTGAGAAGAACTACCTATTTTCTTTACCAAGAAAAACATAATCACTATTTAACTGCATGAATTAACATTTTTCTTTACCAAGAAACATATAAAACAATTATCTTTTACTGCATGCGTTAAAATACTTTTCTTTACCAAGAAAACTTGTAAAATATTCAGTCTTTAACTGAATGTATTAACATGTTTTCTTTACCAAGAAAACACATAAAATAATTCAGTCTTTAACTGCACCCATTAACATGTTTTCTTTACCAAGGAAACATATAAAACAATCAATCTTTATTGCATGTATTATCATATTTTCTCTACTCGGAAAACACATAAAACAATCAATCTTTTACTGCAGAAGGCAACCACATGCTATTTTCCAACCGTTTAATAAAATGCGGCTTATTATTCTCTATAAAAAGTGCAGTTACTTATCTTTTCAGTGACTCACTCCATGCTTCCATTGCATGCTTCCATCACTTGTCGAAGTTAAAACTGGTATCCGTGTGACATCCATGTCAAAATTATAAAGATGATGTGATTGTCTAATTGAAATTCCAACTCAAGTTCTGTTGCACCGAGACTCTCGTAAGCTAGGAGGTTTCCAGCACCACCACTCAAAGGAGCCACACAAATATACTGAGTTAGTTCAACACGTTAAAAATGTTATAAATGAAGAAGTGAACTGCTGGCAGAGTCTTATCCATCCCTAGTCGATGAAATCGTTAGTTCAACACGTTAAAAATGTTATAAATGAAGAAGTGAACCGCTGGCAGAGTCTTATCCATCCCTGCTCGATGAAATCGTTCTGCAACTCCTCTAGAGGCTGAAGGCGCTGCCAACGACCTATTGGTCTCCGAACAATCCAACCCTTCTACGCTTTACTAAACTGTGGAAGTCCCCACAGCTTCCATCATCTTCGAAATCTGGATCGTATAACAGAGAACTAGCTATTGAAAGCCTCCTCTCTCTTGTATTGTCTTCAGAATTTAGGGAACCTCCCTCTATCACTGGCTCTCTCTGTTTTTAATCTCGTTCTAACACAAAACATAATCAAGAACCAACTAACGAATTTCGGTTAATATACATGAATAAGTTCATTGATGCTGTAAAAGCTGGGTGTCTACAGGTTTTACGTTACTAGTAGTCACATCCGTGCACCCGTCAGCAACCAATCCCCTATATCACATGTTAAGGATCCTTTTCATGCACTCCGCTCATTCAGTTTCCCAAGAATCAGTTAATAACTGATTCATAACTATCTCTCAACTATTTAATTTACATTGATTTACTTAGGGATGTTACATACTCCCCCCCTTAAGAGGAACACCGTCCTCAGTGTTCATCTCTCGTTGGGAACTTGAGATTTTACTCATGGTATTACCATCTAAACCACACAAAATGTGATCCTTCCACTTTCAAATCAAAGATTTCATTCCAAGAAATGATAATAAACAAAATAGTAATGTTATAACATAAGAAAAATCAATAGCCATAAGGATTCATAATTGCAAAAATATGCAAGTTCTAATTGCCACCACTTGGCCCTTCTTCAAACTCAAAAACCAAACTCTATATCAGCTTACCATTACTTCCCATCTACTCTCAAAAATCATGAGAACTTTCACATAAGCATCTTAATAGTGGCTAGACCACCCATCAACTCTTCATGGTAAGTAATCCTGTAATGTTTGACAGCAAATTCAATCGCATTAGTCATAATTTTGCGAATCAAATGAAATACTTTTAACTATCAATCAATTGTGCAATGTTAGATGACTTTTAAATCACAGTACTTTTACAAGTACCTTAAAGAGCTCATCACTGCTCCACAAGCACACTAAAATGATTCTCACTAAAGACATCCACAGAGTACTTCTAAAAGTACCAAAAGAGCACCTAGCTCTCTAATCATCAAAACAGTCAATCACTGCATCAAGTGAATTTTCTTAGTTCCTACCAAGACGTTAACAAGATTAATAATACAACAAAGGAATTAAAATTTCGAATAACTTCTTATTGAGCACTAAGCTCATTTCATGTTAAATGTGCATAACATATTTCACACAACTATATGTAAAATCCATTTTTAACACAACATATAGCCGATTAGTTAATTTCTTTAGCTATAAGAATCATAATAGGCTAAAGAATTCCCCACCCATGGGAACTGGTTTCCACAACCAAGTGGAGTCATTTTCACATCCAGACAGTTTCTTTGATAGAGACCTTACCAGGTCTAACATGGAATTCCACTGGCCAACCAGCTCAAGAATTCTAGGGGGAGGAAATCCGGGCAGACAAGTACCATCAACCCCTTCGGGCAGGTAACTGCCATCAACCCATATCCGGGAAGACAAGTACCATCAACCCCTCCGGGCAGGTAACTGCCATCAACCCAAGGCATTCTAGCCTTTCACAATCCAACCAGACAAGTACCATCAACCCCTCCGGGTAGGTAACTGTCATCAACCCAAGGCATTCTAGCCTTGCACAACTATCTGCAACTGTCTGGTATGTTAACTTTCTCTTTTATTACTCTTTCCCAAAGCAATTTACGTAATGAACCATATGTATATTATCATTAACAAAATAAACATGCATGTACACAATGCATTTACACTTAACCCTCATCATGGGTCCACAACATCTAGATTGATGGGAAACATATCTATCATACATGTTGTATGCATTCATATTTTCGAAATAACACAATTCATGCATATCATATAACATCATTCTTTCTCATTTATGAATGCAATTCACATTGCAGCAATTTACGTGATTAGTTTTCTTGTAGCCATTAAGCTACCAGTACTTAATCCCATCAGCAATCATTAGTTATAAATATGCATCAGTTAGCAAGTATTCAATTTCCAAATTTTTTCATGCATACAATATCGTCATGTATAAAAGCATATGCAAGTATAATTGTCAACAATAGTTGAGTTAATGATTTAAACATTTCCAATTTCCCTTAGTCTGTTGTCTGATTCCAATCGTCATTAATGGTGTATTATCTTACGTTTACTATGGCCAGCATTGGCCATGCATCACTAATATAATTAAGCATAATCAAGGTGTTCTGACCAACCCTTGGTTCAAATTGCATAACTAACAAATTAAACTACTCTTACCAGAAACAATTCCTCTACTTGTGCAATTAGAAGCATGATCCCCTAAGTGTCACACATGCACTAGAGTTACCACTTGTTGTTAGATGCAACAACTATCTTATCACTACTATGTGACCATTTCAGAATAATGACTTCAAGGAGACATTATGAAAATCATTAACATCAACACACTATAGTTATCATTTTCCAACTCCTTAAGCATGGTCAAAGGAATACTCACATGCACATCAAGCGCTATCTGGTCATCACCAGACTTACCGATTATTTTTCCTTTTCCGTCTGTCCCTGCAGCATGGTCTTCTCCCTTCTCCTTGCTTCCTTTTTTCTTTGAAAGCATCTACAGTTGGGGAAGGTAGTTAGAGTTTACTGATAACTTCATTAACACAGGTAGTCTATTATGAATAATTGTGACATGTAATTCTACCATGATTGGGTCCTAGAAATGTTACCCACTGAACATGCCTCTACAATTAACTTCATACTGGAATGCAACATGCATAAGAAATCCGTCATTCCCATAGTAGAGATAAATTCAGTCATCATTAAATCGAGGCTCAAAGTATTTTTATCTCACAACTAGTAATGATTAACATAAACACATACCATGCTAGTGAATCTCAAATAATTAAGACATAAGCATACATTATTCATCAAGAATTCTCATGGTGAGTAAAATTAAGAACTCTTCTCATAAAATCATCATACACATTCCACGCATGTGACATCAATCAACCATCACTTGTTTACGGATTGTAATAATCTTAAATCCAATGCAATTAATGCATATAAGTTCTATTGGTTAGTCATGCAATACTAACCAATCTCAACTACCAATTATCTTCAAGCATCTATGACAAGACTAAATAAAAAATTAGTTATTAAAATCAAGTCGATTCAAGCAGATAAAGTTTTCTACTGCATGCCAAAATATCCATATCAAATAGCACAGAAATAGACAGTTTCGAATCTGGAAAACCAGGAACAAAACTTACGAGAACTATCTTCTTAGAATGCAATATTGTAAATATAATAACATGCACATATTTTAATTCAAGAGAATTGAGCAAAATACTTATCTTTTTCCTGGCAGCCTCCACACCGCAGGATCCCGATGTCAAAACCGCTCCTCAATCCTTCTCTTCATTATGCTACACCACCATGGAGCTCGACGAGGGCCTCACAGATGAGAAATCATGTACAGAGGGTCCAAAACGATGGTTGAAGTGCAAAGCATTGCCATAAGTACCAATTATTTCCTCCTTCAGGTCCGTCTTGATATTTCTCTTTGAAGATTTATTCCATGCACCACAACTGCCAAATATTTATGACTGTCTTCAAGTGGACGTTGCGCATGGACTGGCTCTTGCCCCTACTTGTCTTGCACAGTCTTTTTTTTTTAAACACCATATCATCAAATCCAAGGACATCCCCGTATTTTACATTCATGCATTGACTCATTAAAATTAGTTTATTGCAACATCAATCCTGTTTAATAAATACATCATTGTTATCGCCATATTTGTAAATCAAGAGTGAGTTGTTGATTGTCACTTTCATCAATGAGTGTTCAAGATTTTTCATAAGTGTAATGAGTGTTCAATATTGTTCTTAAGTGAAACAAAAGTTTCATTGTCTTTTATCATCGTCAGGAATCCAATGTCATGAACATAGTTACGCAACAACTTTATTACTTACTACTCAAAGCAGTTATAAACATGATTCACACATATCATGCCGAAGGTAGTGTACTAAACAGATCAATATGCGAATGGATAAACACATACCTGAGTTAATGCCACTGGTGGCGTACCTCAATTTCTTCTCTGCTCACCAATTCCCAAAGGCGCCAGTATTGCAACCTTTAGCTCTGATACCACTTGTAATGTACCACGGTAACCTTGCATGTAAAACAAGGAGTTAGAATTTTTTTTATACAAATTACCACAAGTAATTATCCAATTCACAACTCCACAATTCATCATTAACCATTAGGTATAATATTCATTAGTACATCAAGTAAATTTCCATCAAAGACAGTAAGTTACATAACCGTTGCAGAACCTTTAACCACCACTGTGGTAGTGTAATAACATAAACTGTCTCATGAATCCTTGCAACCATTTCATGATTTCCATAAACATATTAATTAATCTCGTACTTGGACAATATGATCATGCTATCAAATAAAGAACCATCAACATCAAGGATTCATCATCATCAAACTGACACAAAAGGCAATCACACAATTGAACACCAATATACCCTGGAAACCCCGTAGGGTGAAAACCAGCAAACGTTTAATCTTATTATTAAACGCTTGTGAGGGATTTCACCCCTCACTCAATGGCTTATAAGGGATTCCATCCCTTAACCATTGTTATAAAATTATTACAATGATTTATCATTAAGTTGACACATAACTAGGTGAAAGCTAATACAGTTTCCATGTAATCTTTTACTTACATACCGCCACATGCAACATTCCTTGTGGCTTGATTGTTCTAGCAATGTACAATCCTGCAACTTGTACTCATCTGCGTGGACCGTTAACCCTCTTCCTGCCACAACATTAAACATCACTTTTCTTTGGCTCCAACCGCCATCGCTTCATGCAATGTTTATCATCAAGCAGCTTTGGCAACAAGATTAGATACCATATTATTCAATCAATAATCAACCTCTAAAAGAGATCTTTTAACATCTACTCATATGCATGAGCAAGCATGACATGCTATTTAACCACTACATACACTCAAGTAAATATTATTTGACCTCCACCATGTATATTTACTTTAATGCATAATTCTCTTTAAGACATCTAACTCTTTAGTCCTACTAACATGTATAACATAATCATTACATCTTCATACATGTAATAAACTATTATTTCTATACTTAAAGCACATATGTTCTTTTCACATAGTTATATTTCGAGAACTCAACATAGTCTCTCTAACATACAAAGAACATAACTCCATATCACAATGACTATTTTTTGTGCATACCATAGCTTATCATATTAGCCATTCTTTAATGTATGCAACACCTATTCCCTTCACTAGAATACTACCATCATTTCATGCAACAAACCACATGCTTCTTTCCTAAAGAAAGTCATTATAATCCTCATTTCTCAATCTTCCTATATGAGGGTTTCTCAAAATTCCCTTTCATTAAATTATTAAAGGCATGCATCTTTATGCATAAAAATCAAGATACAAAAACAAGGTTAACTTATCCTTTATGCATCAAAATCAAGAAGTCAACACAACTCATCTAACAAAACAATCTTTCAAGAGATTATATTTTTCAAGAAAGTTAACATGACCACTTTCTCTATGTACACACAAAATCACAATAGCTACCCTTACGTGCATGCAACATGTGTCTTTCCTAACACAATTACTTTTACTCAATGCACATTATCTTTTCATGAAACAAGTAAGGTTCTTGATATGATATGAACACTATTCATATATCTTTCAAAAATAGGAAACTCTATTTTTGTTTCAAGAAATCTACTCATAAACGCCATCCTCTTCATACATGAAGTATGCACACTTTCCTAAAAGGAAAACTATAGAAATAAATATCTATGAGCCTAGAAGCACTTCACTAGCTAATTCGATCATGCAAGTAATGCATAAATATTTCACATGAACTTAGAAATTAGCTCGTATCGCAATGCCATTAGCATATATCCTTTTTCAAGAAACTTTTATACAAATACGTATTTTAATTCAAGAAAACTAACTTGGCCACTGCCATTAGCATATATCCTTTTTCAAGAAAGTTTTATAAAAATACGTATTTTAATTCAAGAAAGCTTGGCCACTTTTCACGCTGTGTCCTCAGGATGTTTATATGCTTCTCCTCCTTTTCTCAAGAAGATATTTTGTCTATATTTAACATGGATTTTATTCCAAGAAAATGATGAGAGACAAGCATTTTACACACAAGACTCACATCTGGTCTTTGTGAGAAGAACTACCTATTTTCTTTACCAAGAAAAACATAATCACTATTTAACTGCATGAATTAACATTTTTCTTTACCAAGAAACATATAAAACAATTATCTTTTACTGCATGCGTTAAAATACTTTTCTTTACCAAGAAAACTTATAAAATATTTAGTCTTTAACTGAATGTATTAACATGTTTTCTTTACCAAGAAAACACATAAAATAATTCAGTCTTTAACTACACCCATTAACATGTTTTCTTTACCAAGGAAACATATAAAACAATCAATCTTTATGGCATGCATTATCATATTTTCTCTACTCAGAAAACACATAAAACAATCAATCTTTTACTACAGAAGGGAACCACATGCTATTTTCCAACCGTTTAATAAAATGCAGCTTATTATTCTCTGTAAAAAGTGCAGTTACTTGTCTTTTCAATGACTCACACAATGTTTCCACTTCATGCTTCCATCACTTGTCGAAGTTAAAATTGGTATCCGTGTGACATCCATGTCAAAATTATAAAGATGATGTGATTGTCTAATTGAAATCCCAACTCAAGTTCTGTTGCACCGAGACTCTCGTAAGCTAGGAGGTTTCCAGCACCACCACTTAAAGGAGCCACACAAATATATTGAGTCAGTTCAACACATTAAAAATGTTATAAATGAAGAAGTGAACTGCTGGTAGAGTCTTATCCATCCCTGGTCGATGAAATCGTTTGTTCAACACGTTAAAAATGTTATAAATGAAGAAGTGAACCGCTGGCAGAGTCTTATCCATCCCTGCTCGATGAAATCGTTATGCAACTCCTCTGGAAGCTGAAGGCGCTGCCAACGACCTATTGGTCTTGGAACAATCCAACCCTTCTACGCTTTACTAAACCGTGGAAGTCCCCTCAGCTTCCATCATCTTCGAAATCTGGATCGTATAACAGAGAACTAGCTATTGAAAGCCTCCTCTCTCTTGTATTGTCTTCAGAATTTAGGGAACCTCCCTCTGTCGCAGGCTCTCTCTGTTTTTAATCTCGTTCTAAGACAAAACATAATCAAGAACCAACTAACGAATTTCGGTTAATATACATGAATAAGTTCATTGATGCTGTAAAAGCTGGGTGTCTACACGTTTTACGTTACTAGTAGTCACATCCCCGCACCCGTCAGCAACCAATCCCCTATATCACATGTTAAGGATTCTTTTCATGCACTCCGCTCATTCAGTTTCCCAAGAATCAGTTAATAACTGATTCGTAACTATCTCTCAATTATTTAATTTACATTAAGTTACTTAGGGATGTTACAAATGATACGGTGGTCGACTTTTCCTACCAGTTCACAGCATAGTTACCAAATTTGGTCGTACCGGAAAAAAAAATTCGGAAATTCGCCGATTCGATTCGGTACGGCAAATAATTCTTCATTTTCCAATTCGGTACGATACGGGGCAACGTTGAATGTTTTTGGTCAAATTTTTTTTATCAGTGATGTCGAGCGTCCACTTTGCTGCCACTATGCTGTACAGTGTATAGAACAATGAAGCTCTGTGTAACCATGGATCTAACCTTGACAAATCGCTGGTAATAGAGTAAGTAAATTGAGTTTTAGCTATGGGAATTTTACAATTGAAAAATAATGCAGCAATCCTTAATCCTAATTTTCTTTAGTTTTTATAATATTTTTATACGGGTACTTTTTTATATTAGGATTAAGTTGATTAACTAGAAAACTGGAAAAAATATAAACAATAATTTTTATAAAAGACAAAATAAAAAACAATAATTTTTATATTATAAAAAAAACAATTTTTATTAAATTTTTCTATAAAATGCTAAATATTGTTAACAATTTAGTTAGAAAATTGATTATTTTAATCTTAGTTTGACTTCGGTATTTTATTATATATTATTTACAAATTGTTCTAGGACATAATATGGTATAATCCAAAACAAATTGCTGATACTAAAATGTAAATTTTTTATTGAATAATTAATTTTCTTAAAAATGAATCAATATTGCAATTGACATTAAATAACATAAATAGCTCCTATACATAGAGGCATCATGTGACTCAATTGTTTTAAATGAGAGGTGAGTTAGTAATTTCTATATAATTGCAACTAAAAAAAATATAACTTCTATCTTAATAAAGATTATGAAATAATAAACTGGTTGCAAATTGGTACCTCTTTTATATAAAACAAAAAACCTAATTTCTATATTTGAAAAAAATTATAAATGGAGAAATTTTAGTGTTAAATGGATAACTAATTAGTAATTTCCATATAATGGCAAATTGCAAAAAAACAAGGATAACATCTATCTTAAAAATAATTATAAAATAGTAAGTTTTTTGCAAATTGGTAACTCTTATAAAAAACAAAAACCATTACTTCTATATTGGAAAAAATTATAAAATGACAAATTTAAGTGTTAAATGGATAACTCCTAAAAAAAAATGAAAAATGATAAATTAATATTAGAAAAAATTATAAAAGATATAAATTGGTAAACTTTCAAATCCACAACTTTTATACAAAAAAATAGAAAAACAGTAACTTCTATATTACAAAAAATTATAAAATGGCAAAGTTGAGTTTACAATGGATAAGGCTTATGAAAAAATAGAAAAAAACAAAAAAGATAAATCCAATATTAAAAAACAATAAAAAATAGAAAATGGAAACCTTAGTTGCACTTGCAAATGCATAACTCATATACAAAAGCATAGAAGAACGACAACTTCTATATTACAAAAAATTATGAAGATAAGTTTGCACTTGTGAATAAAAGAAATAGAAAAACAGTAACTTCTATATTACAAAAAAATATAAAATGGCAAATTTCAGTTTAAAATGGATAACTCTAATTAAAAATAGTAAAATGATAAATCCAATATTAAAAAATACATATAAAAAATATAAAATGAAAAATCTTAGTTGCAAATCCATAACTCCTATACAAAAGTATAGAAAAATGGCAACTTCTATATTACAAAAAAATATAAAATCAGAAATTGCAGTTACCTAAGATAATTGTGCACTTGTGAATAAAATAAATGATAATAAAGGTAAGTTTAGCTTAAAAAAGATAATTAAATTTACATGAAAAAAGCTATAAAATAGTAATAAATATAAAGTTGCACTTGTGACTAGAATAGAATAGAAAGTAAATTTACATTTTACATTTTATATATAAAATAATAAAATAATAAATAACATGTAAAAAATTATGTAGTTACAAATGGTATAGTAAGATTGGTATGCTTAAGAAATTTGCATGCTAAATGTTTTATATAAAAAACAATAAACTAAATTTACATGTTCAAATTTACATTAAAGTTTGGTAGAAAATTATAAGTTTGCACATGTATTTTTTTTTTTCATATTAAATATAAATTATGACAGAGAAGGTAAGTTCTATTTTTTTTAAATTGCAATAAAACTAGTTTACCAACTAATCTTGTATTTTGGAAACCTTCTACAAGTAATGAGAATTAAAATGGAATTATGTCTTAATGTAGTAGAAAAGTATACTTAGAAATTATAAGTAAAAACTTATTCCCTTCCATAAAGAATTATTGCTCAAATTAGTAGCAAAACAGAGTTAGAATTAATAATTTGTTCTCTTTCAACAAAGAATTTTGGATCAATGCATGTACCAAACACTTTTGGAATATAGGGAATTGTAAGTTTTATATTAAAAAATGCAAATATATTTAAATCACATTTTTGTTTTTATTCTCATAATTTTTTTATGATATCTACTACCAGGTTGGAGTATAGTGATTCCCTGGATTGCATTCCATTGCAAAGAAAGGATACTGGATTGCATTCCATTGCAAAACAAGGATCAATGGTGTGGAATTCAAATAGAGGGGCTCATTTCCCTTAGTCAACCAAAAAGGTTGGGCACTGCCACATATTGTGTCATAAATTTGGATAAGATAGGACACATAACAAATTGAAATTAAATGAAAACTATCATTTGTTATTTGTGATCAAATATTTTGTCTTTGTTGTTAATAGACATGTGAATATTAATTTCCTTGTATCTATCCAATTATCACTCTAGTAATAGTTTTGAAATTTTTCCTGGCCATATTTGCAATTTTCTACTAGATTTCTAGGAATTGTGTGTTTTAGTTTCACATAGACTGCCATGTTTTTAATTCAATTATAAGTAATCTCATAAGTAGGCTTCTATGCATTGTCTCTTTTGTATTCTCTATAGTTTGAAATTTTTTGTTTTTCAAAATATGTACAAATATAGTTCAATGAATTTGAATGACTTTTTTTCTTGTGAACGGGATACTTGGAGACCCTCTAAAGGAAATTGATGGCACCTAGATCAAAACTTCATGAATGGAAATATATTGAAAGAAAAAA
>APFE031754948.1:86011-133039 GCA_000404065.3 Pinus taeda
GAAAAAGACATATACGCAGGTTCATCTAGACGAAGGTGTGTATACACGCGGGTTATACTTTACAAAAGCGCGTATATGTTGGTGATCATTCTTTTGGTCCATGGCAGTTAGATCTTGGAACTTGAACCTATGTTTTGGACCATGACGTCTCGTCAATTGTGTCGATCCATTGTTTTGGGGTCATGGTATTGAAATGTTATGGTTTTGAACCATGGTATTGGGGAAGGCCTAGGACTATAAAAGAGGAAGGAGATCTTGTGACAAATTACCATCTGGATTATTATTGAAGATCTGAAAAAGTGCTAGAGCTGGTATATTGGATGGTGATGCAGATCTGGATCTGAAGGAAGAAGGAACTTTAGCGCAAAAAGAAGGATAAGGTCTATTCATGGGTCATAATCTTTAAGCCTAAATGAGAGTATCAATGTATGATTTTGATCTGCTTGATGTGGCGCTTGTCTGATCTATAGGTCTGATAATCTGGGTTAATTAGTGATTGAATATCTAGAAGAGTGTGTTGTTCTTTATAGATCTATACGCAGGTTCAGTGAAGCAAAGGCGCGTATACACGCCATTTAGGGGAAGTAAAGGCGCGTATACGCAGGTTGTTCCATACGCATATGCGTATACACGCAAGTTGCAGACGGTTGAAATTGCGTATATGCTTTAAGTTGTGATCTAGCTGTTTCTGTTTATTGCTGCTTTGTTTTGGGTTTTGTTTCTGCTGTGTGGTTTCTGGTACAGTGTTCTGTGTACAGCTGTCAGAAAAGTATCTACTTGTTCCAGATCTAGGTGGTGAGAAGGAGATTGGTTAATTCTTGATGATTGTTTGATGTTCATGGATCCAGTTTGAAAATTGATGAAAAGTGGTCCCTGGAAGAAAGAGAAGGTTGTAGCCTTCTGTAGGCCAGCACCTACGTACTAGTATCTTGGCTAGTGAAAAAGCTAAAGAGGGTTGTTGCTCCCTTCCAGGAGAAACTGGAGAACGAGAGAGAGTTGTAGCTTTCTGCAGGTTGCAGCCTGCGTACTGGTAAAAAGACTACACCAGTACATTGTAAAAGAAGTTTTATAATTTAAAAGGAAGATAGAGACGAATTGCAGCAGGTGGTTTTCACCCACATTGGGTTTCCACCTTATATCTTGTGTTCTTGTGTCTGATTGTCTTTCTGCTCTGTTTTACTGTCTCTGGATACTGTTATTGGATTTTGCATCACTGACTAACAATCATCATCAGAAAGATTAAGTAAAGTAAAAGAATGTTCTATATACGTGGGTTTCCTTCTGCATAATTGCGTACATACGCAGGTTTATTAAATTGAACTAGCGTATATCAGTTGTTTTGAAAAAAGAATAATTATCCTGATAATACTGATTCACCCCCCCTCTCAGTATTATTTTCAGCGGAACCTCATGCTCACATTTTTCAATTTTAACGGACACATAGTAGGTGTCAGAGTCCAGAAAGCAGAGAAAGCTGAAGCGGGAGGAGGGATGGAAGCGATGAGTGCATACCGGGGCTTGAGCTTGCCCTGGTCTTCTTCCGCATCGGAGACGAGCACTGTTGGCGTTGTCTGACAACGAGTCAGAGGAACGAGGGATGGAGGCTCGACCTCTTGCTCCTCCTCGAAACCCGCCACGGCGGCTACTTGCGCGAAGCCTCTCCTTAGGCATTGCAGACTGGGGTGGACACAACGGAGGCTTGAGTGATGCGGGATAGACTGGGAATTACGCAGCAGAGGCGCAGAGGCACGGAAAGGCCGAAGGGCAACAGAAGGCGCAGGTAATTGCAAGAGAGGATTGCTGCTACAGAAATGAGCAAACCGAAGTGCAGACTAGGGGATGCTGGAAGGCCAAGGAGAGAAAGCAGGACGAGGATTGATAGCAGGCCACCAGCAGTTGCAGACTGGCGCGGAGAGATGGAAGGGAAATGCCAGGAGCCGGCTAGTTTCGTCGCCGCTCCTTTCTCTCTGACCCTGCCACAACACAGAATTCCCAAACCAGATGTAAACCTGAACAATCCACAAGCTATACATTACCTTGCCGGAGCAACTGTCATTATATGGAGAGGACCTGCGGCGTGCCATGTGTGAACTAGGAGTGTTCATAAGTTTCCCGGAGGGTGGAATTGCAGACCTTGCACGAGGAGGGATGGTTGAATCAGCTCGAGTGCCGCGGACGAAGCGTCTGGATGGAGTATTAACGCCGGGACTTAATTTCCGCGTATAGGTGGTGGGCTTGGGCTGCCACTTGCCCAGTGGGAAGCCTGCCCCCGCACTGATGTCACCTACTAGCAGCCGCATCCGAGGAGTATTACAGTATGTTATCCTTCTATTAAAACCCATTATGTTCATGCTTCTTCTTGGAATTCATGCAACTATAGCTACTAGAAATACTTCATACTTCCTCACAGATTCATTTGTATTGAATTATTAATGCATGTGCCTATATGGATTGTTGAAATTATATCTTTAAATTTGCGCTACATGAATCATAGCATTCAGTCTCTCTTTTGTCCATTATATCTGCCTGTAACTCAGATAAGTGTAGAAATTCTTGATTCACAAGATCTATATGATAAGTGTAGAATTCTTGATGTTTTAATCTCTATGTGATGAGTTATTCCTTCTCCTTGTCCACTCCCATTTTATCTATAAAATATTATTAAACTGTAAGTCGTTGAACTACTCGAGCTCCACTATTTTATTCATATATTTATGAGACTTGTACATGTGAAGAAGTACCATAAATCTATGTCTTACTCCTTTAGATGAATGAACCAATCCATTCCATATTATATATACATATACAATGTATGTGATGTCTCCATTTAACTGAGAATCATTTGAGATGCATGAAAATTAGATGTGCTTAGGCACTGGTCTTGTACACAATCCAAGGCTATCTCTAGGAGTGACAACATGTGCTTTTCTTTTTATATTGAATGATGAATTCTTGCGCACTTATTTTTTTACATGCTAAAGATGAAGGTTCTTCCCTTTGCCTTTTTCCTTGTTTATCTTGAGGCACTAGAGTGTGGAGGGTGGTTGTAGATAAGATTTGATATTCTACTTCTTGTTGTGTATTTTCCTCCCATTGTTCTTGATTCATGAACTTCTCGATCTCTGGTCTGGGTGTATGATTATAAGGTGTGGTTTTGATTTCCACCCTTCAACTAGAAATTATGCTGAATGGGTCATATGATGAGGTGAAAGTGGGCTCAAAATTGAATTTCTTGGGGATTGAGTCTGTGTCATTTCTTATTGTTCTGGTATTACATATGAATGGTCCCACTGGAGTCTTGATCTTGAATTGTGATTTTCTTTTATCCCTCGATCACATGAAGTAGAAGGGACTAAACCATAAGGGGCCAAGGGAGATCTAAAATCGCCTATTTTGTAATGTTTTAGTGATCAGTGCTGGCATAGGAAATGTCCTCCATATTACACCATAAGTGCATCAGAAGGCATATTAGGGCACTGATAGAGTTTCATAAAACATTAAAGGAATGGTGGGTTATAAATTGTGAAATTTAATAAGGAAGAGGGAGTATTCAAACCCGGCATGGACTAATCCAGAAAATCTCTCTGAAACAAGGAACCACGGTCGACGTTGACATAAATAAATAGGGACTTGGTAGCTCAGGAATACTTGATTACTTAGCATGGTGTCCCATATAGAGGGGATGCGAAGTACCGCCTAGGGGTCCTCTGCTCCAATACTATAGCATGAAACTGATAGCACCCATTCCCAACTTTAAAGGATGAATGATTCAAGCAGTGAACGCAGAAGCGACGGGAGATGTCTAAGCAGCACAAGAGGCCATACCATTAGAAAACTACAAATTCAAGTAGTTGTGATCATAGGAATGGGCATGGAGATATTTTTGTTAAAATTATAATTTGATTGATTGACTTATTTTTTATTCCTCTAATGTGTGGCCATTCAATGAGGCAATTAATGTTTTGTAATCTTTTTGGGCCATGGAGCCATCCTTGACCGATACAACTAGTTGATCTAACAGTTAAGACTCGAAAGAAGATATTTTGTCATAGTAAATGTTCAAGTGCTCCCCCTCTCCAGATAAATAGGGGGAAGAAACACTTTAGAAAGGATCAGAAATTCTAAAGAAAACTCCACATGTTATTTTCAGATTATATAAATTTATAATACAAATCTTTCAGAATATCAAGGAAATTGTGGTGATTCCCCCTTCAAGTATTACAGTATGTTATCCTTCTATTAAAACCCATTATGTTCATTCTTCTTCTTGGAATTCATGCAACTATAGCTACTAGAAATACTTCATACTTCCTCACAGATTCATTTGTATTGAATTACTAATGCATGTGCCTATATGGATTGTTGAAATTATATCTTTAAATTTGCGCTACATGAATCATAGCATTCAGTCTCTCTTTTGTCCATTATATCTGCCTGTAACTCAGATAAGTGTAGAGATTCTTGATGCACAAGCTCTATATAATAAGTTCAGAATTCTTGATGTTTTAATCTCTATGTGATGAGTTATTCATTCTCCTTGTCCACACCCATTTTATCTATAAAATATTATTAAACTGTAAGTCGTTGAACTACTCGAGCTCCACTATTTTATTCATATATTTATGAGACTTGTACATGTGAAGAAGTACCATAAATCCATGTCTTACTCCTTTAGATGAATGAACCAATCCATTCCATATTATATATACATATACAATGTATGTGATGTCTCCATTTAACTGAGAATCATTTGAGACCCATGAAAATTAGATGTGCTCAGGCACTGGTCTTGTACACAATCTAAGGCTATTTCTGGGAGTGACAACATGTGCTTTTCTTTTTCTGTTGAATGATGAATTCTTGGGCACTTATTTTTGTACATGCTAAAGATGAAGGTTCTTCCCTTTGCCTTTTTCCTTGTTTATCTTGAGGCACTAGAGTGTGGAGGGTGGTTGTAGATAGAATTTGATATTCTACTTCTTGTTGTGTATTTTCCTCCCATTGTTCTTGATTCATGAACTTCTCGATCTCTCGTTTGGGGGTATGATTATAAGGTGTGGTTTTGAGTTCCACCCTTCAACTAGAAATTATGCTGAATGGGTCATATGACGAGGTGAAAGTGGGTTGAAAATTGAATTGCTTGGGGATTGAGTCAGCGTCATTTCTTATTGTTCTGGTATTACATATGAATGGTCCCACTGGAGTCTTGATCTTGAATTGTGATTTTCTTTTGCCTGAGACAAAATGGATTTCATCCATATTGATCATAAAGCTTATGTATTCCAGAGAGGAAATCCTCATTGGAACATATTTAAGAAACTTGTAGGGAGCCAACTCACATCCATATATCCTTATCTCTGTATAATTTTGGTATAGATATCAGTCTCCAATTTTTGTCTGCTCACTCAGGTTCAAAACCATTTTAATATCTAAATTGATGCTTGGCTCACTCTGACTACTAAGAATCCCTGCAACTGTATGAAAAAAATTGTCTATGAAGGTTGCAAATTTAAACCATGTTGAGTTTTTCCTAACTAATGAAGTCCTTTGTACCACTGATTTGTTGATTTTTTGATCATCTTGTTTATGTAAATTTATTCAAAACTTATATTCTTGTTGAGAAAGAAACATATAGACTAATACAGATGCATATTTAAACATGCCTTCTGTAGTAATCTTCATCATTTTTTCATGCATATTATCAGCCAAAAATTGACTAAAATTAAACATGACTACTCGCTTATGTGCATTAGAGAAAATAATAGAAAGACTAGAATAGGCTCATCTACCCATTGGTTTTGTTGATACCCTAAAAGGCAAGAAACTAAAGCAATGATCTGTTTGGCTTTCTCTGGGAACATAGAAGCTAGATAAGGGGTATTTTTCTTGGGAAGCTGAGAATCGCCTAGGAGGAAAATCTTGAAAATCTGGGCTCTCTAAGGAAAGGTGAGCTTATGATACAAATCCATAAGGAAAACTACAAAAAAAAGGCTGAGGGAGTCATTTCCAGGAATTAGAAACATCTGGTTTATGGTTTTAGGTGCAATTGAGATCAAAATGTCTCCATTATGGCCACAATGGTTCTTTGCAGTGGATTGTATGTGGCTTGACACCAAATGACAAGATCAAGGAAACAATGTGTTGGTGGGAACATGAACATGGATAAGAGGGATTTCCAAAGGTTAATTTCATCTTGATAGTCTAGGTAGTTTTGCTTCAACTAGTGGTGTAATTTGAGTAGTTTTTCTTCAACTAGTGGTGTAATTCAAACATGTCAAATTCACACCCCGTATCAGAAATCTTGTAATACTGGTCTACCAATGCCATATGGTCGAGGTCTAGGGAAGTATATATTTTAGGGTTATCCTCACTCTTTTATTTTATAATAGAGGATTGGCCCTTCCCCTTGAGTTCCATGCCTAAGGAGTTTGAGAAGGAAAAAGATAACAGAGATTCAATGTGAACAGGTACCTAGATAAGTGATGAATATTTTTCAATGGTAGTGGGCTCTAAATTTTCTGGGATTGACAAGTGTTGGCAATAGTAGGGGCTGCGATAGCTAAAATCAATACCTACAATCAAAATAGTAACAACATGACAAGGAGAGTCATGCAGAATGAGGCGAGGTGGATTTTATGAGACTTAGGTCAATTACCATTGCAGTTAGAACTGTTACAAAATGAGATTTAGATGAATTAATGGGAAACGAGAAATTTGCAATGGATAAATATATAATAGGTAGATAAAAATGGGAATAGGTGGTGAGAAAGTGGTATAATGACAAGTGGCATGGAATAATTAGTGGTATGTAAAATACGAGAGGTGACGTGGTGATCGTTGGTGCGAGAGAAGGAGAGATAGGGAAATTCCAGAGGGGGCAAGTGGTGGTACGTGGTTTCTACCAAGGGGGGTACAAAGTCGGGAGGAAGCGCCACATTGCATGGGTACCAGGAAAATAAATACCACTTTTTAGACCCCTCCCCCCTTGTTGTCAATGAGAAATGGGATGAGGGTGTGCGAAGTTGCTTCCCCGTCATTTATCTAGGCGGGGAAAATCATGGTTGTTGAAAGGTGCCTTTGCGATATCACAATCCAACAAAACATCTTGCCATCTCCCAACCTTATAATAAAACTATATGCTTCATGCTTATTAGAAATTAGTAATCATGTTTAAATGACATGATTAGTTCATTATTTAACCAAGATTAATCTATCTAAAGCATGATTAATATATCTTAAGGGTGCATTTGGTCTAGCATACCCTCTTTTTATTTCCTAAGTTTACTTCTAACCCTATTCCAGTGCATATAATGAAATTGACCAATTTCAAATGGTTTGGTCACTTTTTCTCTAATCTATCTTGTCTACTAATTTCAACCAATATGAGACAGTTTGGTTGAATTATTTCCTAATCTAAAAAAATAAATTTAAATATGTTTGATCATGATTATACTATATGATTCAAACATGAATTATTTCTATTGGCATTTGAACTTTCTCACTTTTTACAATTGTTTTCCTTTTCATGGGGTTCATTTAATTAATTCTTCAAAAAAATTATATTTTCATTGTTTTATTCCTATAGAAAAATCAACATTTTTGTCTAGCATTAAAAGAATATGATCCATCTATCAAGATGAAATATGAAATACCAATAAGAATTTTAACCTTATTAAATATTTGGAGGAATAGAAGGGAGATATCAGGATGATCAATATTAAGGAATAATAATTTCTTGATCTTCTTCAACACCTTCAGGTGGATGATTGTAAAACTATCAATGGAGTTTATAAATAGAATAATCAAAAGGGAGGGAGGCACCAAGTGGCTAGCATATTGAATTTTTTTGTAGTATTCGATGATATACTATGACATCATCTATTATTTGAGCCTACCAAACTACCATGCATAGGCTCTAATCATTAGTGAATCTGTCGAAAAATGGATTTGAAACCTACCCTTGGCAATGTCGCCTTTATACTTCAGAGATTTTCACTATAAGCTCCCTAATTTTTGCCCAAAACTAAGAGTTGGTGGGAAGGCTTCAAATTCCAAGGGTTGAATCATGTGCACACCTTCCAAATCAAGCTCAAGGAATTCAAGTTAAAACTCACGGATTGGAACTGATAGGAGTTTTGTCACATATCCACTGAAGAGGAAGCCTTGGAAACACACATGTAGCAAATTCAATAGCATGTCATGTTAGAGGGGAATTGAAATGATTTGATTATGGAAGAGAGATAATTGATTAATAAACTTAAGTAGTAGAGGAAATAGGAGGAGATCTTATGAAAGGAGAAATATTAAGTGCAATGGCTAAAAGGAGAGTGAAACTCCAAAAATTTAAATATAGTGATGTCAATTAAACATTGACATAATAATCGAATTTTCTCTCTTTCGTCTAGTAATGGAAAATGGCTGGCATAACATGAGGATATAATATAAGAATGTGTGTCCTATTATCATGCCATGCTTATAGATATTTATCCCAAGAAACATGATGTTATTCATCAAATTACTTCACATATTCCTCACCCCATACACCCAGATGATAATGAGGCCTTGAAGATAAAATTATTGTTTGCAGAGGTAGAAAAGGTGGTAACATAAATGCCAAAAAAGGAAACCTCGTGACATGGTGGATTTACAATGGACCTCTTCCAATTCTGCTAGCCATGATAGGACATGATGTGCATGCACTAGTTGAAGAATAACAATGTTCCCAATAAGTATGGTTGGGTATTAATGTTACTTTCATTATTTTAATTACTAAATATGGAAAAGAAAACAATTACTAAAGATGAAAAAGGAAACAATACCAAAGGATTCTGCCCAATATCCCTTAGCAATGTTTCATATAAAATTATATCCTTTGTTATTGTGAACCATCTTAAACATTTATTGAACAACATTATTTATCCAAAGTAATTATGTTTTGTGGAAGGCTATCAAATTCTTGACGGGATTATAGAAACCCATGACGTTATCCACTCTTTAAAGAGATCCAAACAATCTAGTATGATAATTAATTTGGACCTCTATAAATCTTATGATAGGTTAACCTGGGATTATCTTCTCCAGATACTTCAAGCTTTTTGTTTCTCTACTCAGTGGATGTCCTAGATCAATTTCTTAGTTTCTAAGGCCTTTTACTTTATTTGCTTGAATGTTTCACTTACTATGAATTTCAACCCCTCTCAAGGTATCCATCAAGGAGATCCTATCTCTCCTTTTTTTTATTTTTTTTGTAGTCAAGTGGTTGGGTGGATATCTTAAATTTGCAGGTCATCAAGATATCATTGAGGTTCTTGAACTATAAGGGAATGATCTACCAACTGCCCATCAACAATTTTTTGATGACATTACACTCTTGTTCCTACCAACTGTGTGAGAAAATTTGGCCTTAAAAACCATCCTCAATGAATTTATGAATGCCTCTGGTAAGGTGACAAACAAGTAAAAATCCAATGTCTACTTCTTCAATACCAATGCAACTATTGAAAGACACCTAACTCAAATCATGGAATTTTAGATAAATAGTCTCCCTACTAAATACTTGGGAGCCCCTTTAGTTGAAAAATCCTTAAGAACTTCTTGTTAGCAAGGAATTATTCAAAATGTTTACAAAAATATCAATAGTTTGGCATTTTGGTCTCTAAATTTAGCGGGTATACTAGTTTTTCTCAAGTATGTACTCCAAGTTATTCTTGTGTACTAGTTGCCAAATTCCAAAGTTTATCTTCGAATCAATTAATTCCCAATAAATATAATTTATATGAATAGGAGAAAAGAAAGAAAATAAATGGTTTCTTGTTGCTTGGGAGAAGTTGTGTATTCCTAACATAGCCAGGGGATTAGGCTTAAGAGATGTACATAATCTAAATAACATCTTGGGAGAAACATTATGGTGGATATGGCTTAAGGGAGGAGAGGAGATCTAGAAAAAAAATCTAGGATAGGAAATATGATCACTCCCCGTCTCATTTAGAAATGCTATGATAAATTATGCATCATTTTGGCTCCTCTATATGGAGTTTGGATCAATCTAGCCAAAGTTTAATTCAAAACCATGCCTTCTGGGAGAACAGGAATTGATGAATTATTTCATTCTAGAAAATTCTTGGAAAATTTTTCCGTGTATGGGAAATCAAGTTGATCTCATAGAATTCAAATCATTTACTTCATAACACCAAGGCATTATAATAGAGGAAATTTGGAAACATAGTCGAGATTCTATGCTATGGAACGAATGGAAAACAAAGGATGATTGACCAACCCACTTAGCCTTGTCTAATTGGTCTATTTTAGCCTAACAATTGTGAATTCATAAAATCCTTATTACTCAGGACCTAGACAAACACTTGTGGGGATATCAAATGAAAGGGATGTTCACTCTCAAGGAGGCCTAATATTTGCTAGGTGGTCATTAGGACATCCTTAGAGATCATCTCTAGAGGAAAAATTATACTAGTGGTCTTTGGCCTAGGGTAACGCTAGTTGATAGGAAGATCAAATATATTCACGTAGGAGAAATCTAGAGAAAAATATTTCAGGGTCCCTCACTGTGCCACCTATGTTGTAGTCGGGAAGAGACTTTGGAACATCCTTTGAGTGATTTCCCTTTAATTGATGGTATATGGACACACATTTCATTCATTTTTAGTTATCTATATCATAACTTGAATAATTTGTTGGATACATTGGACCAGTGGTGACCTAGTATATTTAACAACTAATGAGCCCTATTATTGTAACAAAATTGTTGCAACTCCTAAAGTGGTCAACTTTAAATATCGATATGGAGTTCATACAAGCTTAATAGGTATCAATACTCTATGTACAACAGTCAATATTCTTCTTAGGCTGATCTAATGTAGTGAGGTGAATTAACATGCATATAGGCCACTATACTAAAGGAAATACTTTAAAAATCTAGTAAATGGAAAAAAAACCTATCTTGACTTTGCAAAAAATAAATGACTGAAATAAGACTTATTATATTGTAGAGAACTAAATGACATAAAGGGAAATTTAACCTAATTGCATGAAAGTAAATGAAAATGAGAAACCTTAGTCTATTTCATGGAAACAAAATGACAAAATGTGATTCTAATCTAGTTTGCAAAAAATGAACTTATCTTATTGTAGGAAAGGAAATGGCTGAAGAAACTCCGTTATATGCCCAAGAAGAGAAAGAAAATTCTCAATAATGCTAAAGGTAAATCAATCTCATTTTATTCAATAAGTAACAAAAGAGATATAACCTAACTGTGAGAATGAAAATACAACCATGAAAGAAAAGTGCCTAGGGGTCTTTAGTCTTCTCAAGTCCATATTCAAGGCTTAAAAGAAGCTGTGAAGTGATGAGAAATGAAGCAAAAACTTTGGATGCAATTTTAGAGGTGGTTTGAAGAAAGTTCTTCTTTGCATAGGATGATCTAATTTTCCACGTGAATCATTTAAGAGCACACTTATGGAGTTTAGTAGTGGCTTGGAGGATGCAAAATGATGTTGAAGGTTGTGCAAGGGTGTGAGGAACCTTACTAATCTTAGGCACACTCAATGATCTCACTTGTGCATGGAAGAAACAAGGCTAGATGTTTCTTTTAGCTCAGTTAGGTAGTTTTCAACATGTGGACATACTATAGAAAGAAATAGTAGTGAAGGAAAAGGTGATGAGGAAGATGATGCTAATGCATGAAAAAGGATGCCAATTAAATCAATGAAACAATGTATTCCATCTGCAAGAAATGTAAATATTCAATTGATAAAAACAAGATTATTAAGAAACTATAAAACTAATAATTACAAAAAACAAAATGACAGTTCAAAGGATGAGTATAATTTATAGTGGAAACTACAATTACATAAGGAAAACTATTCCTGGTGTATATCTTCACGAGGTCCACAAGCAAGCTTCAATAAGGAGCTCACTTGTAAACTTGCAAGGACAATTCTTTTCTCATAAACAAAATTTGTAGAAATTCACAACTACAGTAAATGCATGTAAAGGAAACGTATAAATGAAGGGACTTGAGAACTTAGGCTGGGCCCTAACCTAAGGAGACTCAGGCCCCTTGAAGCAAACTCAGTCTAAGAACAAATAAATGGTTTTCATTAACCTCAAAAGTGTTCAAATATGTAACATCAACCTAAAATAATAGGACAAAAGTCTCCTTCTTTGATAATCACTTATCTTTCCTTTAGAATTTGAATCCCTGCTGAGCTACTAGGCTATCTTATTTATACAAAAAGTGGGTGGAGGGAAACCTCCTTGAAGGGAGGGCTGCTTTCCTCTAAAGCTCCTAAAAAAGTGGATATATTACCTTAGTGTACTTGTAGTCAAAGAGAGGTAGTAAACTCTGATGATCTAACTGAGTTGTGATTACCATGTAAAAGGGAAAAAGCCTCCTTGATTCTCTCCCGCTCATCCCCAACATGATTTGCATAATAAATCCTCAATATCCTTCACATTTCATGTATTTGTCCACAATAAAATATCTCTTAACCTTCCTAAGAACACATTATATATTGAAAAAGGCATTATCAAATGAAAAATAAGATGTTTAAACATGACAAAGGATGGTCTAATGGGCCTTCAACTATACCTATTTAGGAGGCCCATCATACCCCCCTACTAAAAATGTTGCTCATAATTTGAGAAATCTTGTAACCTAGCTGCACCTTATTTCATTTCACTTTTATCTGCTCTTTATTTTCCTACAATACCAACAATAAAGGGAGACTGAACTTGATTCCAATCCAGTTGAATCCTAATCTCTTGAATATTATTTTATAGATAGGTCTTCTAGAAGAAACATTCCTCAACCTCTCAGTTGAATACTATTCCTTTATTCTCAAACTGTGTGGAAATGTATGACACATTCTTTGGCATGATTATAGGCTCTTATCTCCCAAAAATTTGAAGTTCTCTTCAAAATCAAGGATTTCTCTTCAAAATCAAGGATTACCTACTCTTGTTTTTTTTTGTAGACAACTACCATCATTAGATCTTATGCTATAACCCTATAATTAACAATTGTAAGAAGAGGGACTTATAGTTATTCCCTAGTCCAAAAAGGCTCTTTTATCTCTTTGGCCATGATTCTTCCGATTTCGTCTACCTTGGTTTATTCATGGGTCAGTTAGGAGGATAAATCCATCAGTTTAACATCACCTAGCTAAGAGTTGGGCTCCCACACTCTTAGCTCTCATAAATTTTCTCTTGGCTGTAGGAGAGAAGTTTACAAGGTAATTTTTTCACTCCAACTTGTAGGTTAAAGGCTAGCCCAATTAATCTAGAGAGGGCTCTTGTTATGAAACCATCTCACAAAAATATAGAAAAGATAAACCAACGTCTTCAAAATTATCCTCTTGGAGGGGGAAACCTCCTTTACATTACACAAATGAACAATTATTGGATGATTCAAACGAAAAAACCTCTTTTCAATATATAGGAGTCTAAGGGGTCACAATATAATCATAGCTGACGTAACAATGATAATGTAAGGGAACAACAATCACAATAATGGGCTTCTATGGGGCACTAATAACAATATGGGGACAACATGGGCACAACAATAAAAATAAGGGATACAATGACAGTAATAATGGGGGTATACACTAGTATTATAGGGACCTAACATGCCCCCCTCCTTCAAAAAAGTGTTTTCCTCTACGCTTGAGTAGTTCTAGATGCTTTTGTATAAAATTCCCATCCTTCCATGTGGAATCTTTAGCGGGTAAGTTCTTCCACTTGACGAGATAATCTGAAATTGGTCAATTTCATAGCTATCGAGTTCTTATTTCTGTGATTGCTTCAGGTTCCAATATGATTTTCCTTCCATATGAAGTTCTAGAAATTTATTTGAACTGTGAAATTGTCACCTATAACCTTCTTTAAGCATGAAACATGGAAAAATGGGTGCACTCGGGAAGATGCGGGAAGATCCAATTTGTATGCCATAGTACCAATAGTTTGCAACACCTTATACGGACCATAATACTTTCGTGATAACTTATTATCCTTCTTAGCTTTCTTGAGGGACATTTGTTTGTATGGTTGTAGTTGTAGAAATACCCAATCTCCTACAACAAAACTTCTTTCACTGCGATGTTGATCTGCCTGTTGTTTCATTCTATTCTGCACCAAAGTGAGGTTATGCCTTAAGTGTTGAAGAACTTTTTGTTGATGCTTGATGGATGTGGGAATTTTCCATTCCTTAATGCTTTAATTTTTCTAGGGTCGACCTTAACACCATCATGAGATACAATATGACCCAGATATTCCACCTCCTGCAATCCAAAGAAACATTTGGAGGTGTTTGCATATAATTGTTTCTCCTCCAATAGTTTCAGCACCTTATCAAAATGTTGAACATGATCCTTCCAAGACTTTCTATAGATTAGTATATCATCAAAATATATTAACACAAGTTTTCTAAGGAAGGTTTTGAAAATGGAATTCATTCAAACCTTGAAATGTAGAAGTTGCATTGGTAAGGCCAAAAGGCATGACCAAGAATTCCTAATGACCCTCATGAGTTCTAAATGTTGTTTTAGAAATGTCTCATTAGTGGAATTTTGAGGTATAAAATGGGCCTCCTAAGGAAATTATAAAATAATAGTGGAAATAATAAAATAAGATTAGATTACATCATCAAATTTTAGAGGGAGAAAAGCAAAAACTATTTTTTCAATTTGTATTTTCAAGTTATCTCCCTATGGGTTTACTCAAATTTCGAGCAGAAACACTCGTTGGATGAAAAAATTGATTCCTCATATAAGGAGTACCCATGTTTCATACTTTTGATGTACCCTACTACACAAAAAATGAGAAATACCTGAAAAACACGATTTCAATAATGTTTTTTCATGTATTTCTATTTTTTTGTGTAGTAGGGTCTATCAAAAGTATGCAATGTAGGTACTCCTTGGATGAGGAATTAAATTTTGCATCCAACAAGTACTTTTGCTCCAAATTTTGTGTAAAACCTTAGGGATATAAGTTGAAAATACGAGTTGAAAATGTAGTTTTATTATATTATTATTTTTTTAATATTTTTACTTTTTTACTCCAAAAATGGTGAATTGTCCCCCATGATTGACATCATCATATCGAATCATATTTTTTCTTATAAAGTTTCTTTTGGTTGTACAATTTTCTTAGCAGACCCATTTTAGACCTCAAAATTCCCCTAATGTCAGTATTCATTCTGATTTGATGATATCTTGAACGAAGATCCAACTTGGTGGAGAACATTGCTCCATGTAATTCATCCAATAATTTATGAATGACTGGAATGGGAAATTTATCTTTAATAATGAGCTTTTTGAACTCCCAATAATATGGACACATGCGCCATGATCCATCCTTCTTGTGCACCAATACTACTGAAGCAGAGAAATAACTTTTGCTAGGTTGAATTATACTAGCCTCTAGCATTTTTGCAACCATGCGTTGAATTCCACTCTTTTGGGCATGGGGATATCTGTAAGGCATTATGTTTGGAGGAACACTTCCTGGAATAGAATGAATAGCATGGTCATGGTCATGAATAGGTGGGAGGCCTTTGGGAGTCTGAAATAGATTGGAATGATTGTCCAAGAATTTTGGAGATCTGTAGAAATAGATGATTTCGATGTGGGAGCCTCTAGTGAACATAATTATGAAATTATGCCCCATTGTTATTTCTTTAGAAGCTATGTCATGATGTTAGAGATGATTATCTTTCCCAGTTTCCCTGCAATACCCCTTAATTCAACTTTCTTTCCTTCACAAAAAAAATTCAAGGAAATTTCTTGAAAATTAAAAGCTATTGTACCCAAAGATTGTAGCCATTGTAATCCTAGTACAACATCAACACCACCCATTGGAATGGAAATAATTGGACTATTCAATACATATTCTCCCATGAATTACTTGATATTATGGCGTTTTCCAGACCAATTTATGGTTCCTCCATTTGCAACCATCACTTAACACTCTGGTGCTGGATATAAGAAGCAATTCAATTCCTTGGTTATCTTGAAATGAATAAAATTATGTGTACTACCCAAATCAATCAATACTATTACCTTTTTCTTCTTGATATGTCCTTTTAGATTGAGAGTTTGAGGAATGGTAATTCTTACCAATGCATTACAAGATATGGTCAGATTCATTTCCTCTTTCTCTAGGGTTGGTTCTTGGTGTATATCCTCTTATTTTGATATTTCTTGTTCCTATTCTTCATCCTCCTCACAATCTATGTAAAATAATTTCTTCTTAGCACACTTATAACCTTTAGTGTATTTTCTATCACAAATATAACAAAGCCATTTTGCTCTTTTTTCTTCCAACTATTCTGGTGTCAGCCTTGTAGGTTGTGGAAGGCTAGGGGAAACAACACTTCCATCTTTATATTTGTGAATGGTAGGCTTCCTTGTTGCCATAATTTTTATTGCGAACCTAAATGTGCTTTCCAATGAATTAGGTTCCCAAAGGTGAACCTCATGTTGGATGTTATCCTTTAAGGTCCCTATGAACACATCAATCATATGCTCCTTTGGAATATAATTTACCCTTATATTCAATTTTTGGAATTCCTCAATGTGCTCGACCATTGAACCATTTTGTTTGAGATTTATCAATTGACTAAAGAAGGTGTTTCTATTTGTATCTTCATAATGTGCCATCATTTCCTCCATAAACATTGACCAAGTGACACTTTGTTTATGAGAGAAAAGTCATTGGTACCATACAGACTGATTGGGTTCCAAATGTAAAGTTGAAATGCATACCTTTTGTTTGCTTTTCACATTATGGAGATCGAAATATTGCTCCATTTGTAGTATCCATGTTACAGGTTCCTTGCCATCAAACTTTCTCATATTGATCTTTGGGACATGGTGGTTCTTTGATAGAATGTTAGAGTCTATGAAATCATGATTAACATTTCTTTTGTTCTCATCATGATTTTCATCTAATACCTTTTCACCATCAGGAATCATTTATTGTAGCAACCTTATCAAACCATCCTTGAAACCTTACATGTTTGCTTTTAAACAAATCTTAAAATCTTCCATATTATCTTTCATGTTAACTATATTAGCTTTCATGTCATCCATATAAGATTTCATGCCATTATTCAATCTTTCAATGTCTTATTTTAAGCTATTCTTCAAAACATCCATCTTAGCTTCCATTTCATTTTTGGTTACTCTTTGTGAGAGTGAATATTGGTGCACTTGGTCTTGTAATTTTGATATATTATGTTTCATTTCTTCTTCTTCTTCATGCATCATAGTAGAAATTTTAGGTTTCTTACTATATATTTCCATTTTCTTTGTTTGGGTCATCAATTAATGAGTATTATTCTTCACTATGCCCTTTGAATCACTTCAAATTAATTTTTCAAACAAAACTTCTGCAAATTTTAAACAAATACACACCATTTATTTCTTTATAGGAGCTTGATATTGAATTTGTTGTATATTTGTAATGGTGGATCTCCAAGGTCTGGAATTTCATCCTGTGGTATCCATCTGAGTTGTCTTTCCAACCCCACAATTATGATCGATATTGGATTCTCCAAGAAATTTTTATGTCAAATCTCCCAAGATGACTTGATTATGGAATGGTTCAGTAGAGCTAACATGTACGAAATGCCACATGTCACTGTTTCGACCTTCGGCCCCGAAAACGATACCCAATAAACTACGGCTCATCCTATTTTTGTATTTTTTTACCAAATTTGAATCTAATTCTCAGGGAGAACGTTATGATGAGTTTCCAAAGGTCACCTATTTCGGATGGAATTAGGGAGCTTGCAAAAACCCTAACTTCCTCAATTCGTATCTCCAAAAATATAGAGAGATAAGATCAAAATTTTTTTCACAAGGTTCATAAATATTTCGGCTCAAATGGGTTTTAATTTCTGTGTCTGAATATTTGTAGAAAAAACTTTATAGCAAAACTGCCATGATGACCCGATTGAAGCAGCAAAAGCCTAGAATCCAAAGCTCCGATACCAAATGTTATGCAACCAGCTCACAAAAATATACAAAAGATAGACCAATGACTTCAAAATGAACCTCTTCGGGAGAAGCCTCCTTTACATTACAAAAGTGAACAATTCTTGGATGATTCAAATGAAAAAAGCTCCTTTCTATATATAGGATTCTAAGAGGTCACAATATAATTAGAGCTCACATAACAATAATAATGTAAGGGCACAACAATAACAACAAGGGCTACAATGATAATAGCAATGGAGGTATACACTAGTATTATAGGGACCTAACTTCTCTCTATACCCTTTAAAATGTTGCTAGATATTTAGATAGGTTGATTTGGTGTAGGGTTTAGTTGGGCCTAAAGTATATAGATCATTGGGTGATGGAGTCAAATAGCTAGGGTTTAGGTAAGTTTACCAAGATAACTAGTTTTCTAATCAGGATTGATAAAGGCAAGGTTGATAACAAATCCTAGACCTTTGCCATTTATTGTAGATGGATGAAGAAAAAGAAGAACAATCCACCACTGTATGGAATTCACAATGAATCCTCTAGTGGATTTAGAAGATCAATATGGGAACCTTTTAAAACTTAACTCAAACTATCAAAATAGAATGAATTCTGAATTAATTTTCTTTTCCAAACTTTCAAAAGGAATTCATTTATGATATTATTAAAGGAGAAAAATAAAAAAACACAGAGATACATACTAAAACCAACTATATCATAAATATTTATATCACTGATTATAATCTATTGATATTGGAAAATGAAATAATTAAAGCATTCAAAATCACGCAGACAGTGACTATGTTTTTTAAAAGAACCAACCTTTTCTTCATATTCTCGATGAAATATATAGAAAATTGAATAGAGTTCAACTTATTGAAGTCTGGTAGAAATAATTATAAAATATTTACATAATATTTGAGACTTTAATTAATAAAAATCGCATAAACCCTATCCTGTGAGCTATTTAGATCACTAATTTGGTACATAATCCTTAGTCAAAACAAAGTACAAGGTTGCTATAGTCTCCTGCTGCTAGTATCCTCGAAGAATAACGAGCTATCTACTACAAGAGAGGATATGGCATGGTTTGCTACTTTACAGGCTTGATCTCTAAAACTAAACTTGTATTCCCTCCTAGTAGCAAAATGATGCATGGAAATAGAAATGATGCCAAAACTCTGTAACTATCTACCTTCTTTGCTGCTTTCTTTCCTCATGTTGACCTATACTCCTTAGGCGATAAAAATATTTTAAATCTTACCAAAGTATACTCAAAATAGCTATTGCTCGATGATTAACCATGCTAAACCAAAATGATAAATATCTATTAGGGTTTGGTGCAACAAGTGTATGGTTTATTGTAACAAAAATTAGGGTTATACTATATTGTACCCCTAGAGTTAACTGATCACTTCCCTGTGTCCTCTACAACTTGAGAAAGGATGTCCAACTTATCTTGACTCCTTGTCACCGTGATGGTTAGATTTTGTGAGCTCTTATCAATTTTTAGGGTTTTTCTGTTGTTCTTCTCAACATACTCTCTTTTTCTCTGCCTTTTCTTACTTTTTGGACTCTTCTCTATTCTTTTGTATTCATTAAGTATGATTATTGTTTCTTTGTATTGGATTCATTCTGGCCTTAAAATTTAGCCTCAATTTGTTAGTAGGTCGAGTGTGAGGTATTTTTCTCTGAACCCTAACCTTTGTCTCAGTTTCCTCATCCTTTGTTCCAACTTTTTGTTTACCCTTTTTAGTCTTTGAGATTTTATATTATGTTTCTTCCTCCTCTACCATAATTCTATATTGGTGTCTTTGGCTTCTAGTCCTCCCTTCATAAAATTCAACCTCTACAATCTTCAAAGGGACCTACTCATGTCTTTCAACTTGGGGCTGGCTAGATTCTCCTTTGGTCTCATTGGCTACATCTTGAGGAGAAACCTTTTTTTGGCCTCTTTTTGATCTTCTACGTATAGGTGGGTTTGGGTTCCTTTGTCTCATTTTTCTTCATTGTTCCATTTGATTATTCAACTCATGGGTATATAAAATATTAATGAGACTATGATGACAAATATGATGAGTTTGTAATTCATGTCTCTTCCTTGCCTTTATTGCACATATTAAACAAATTTTAATAAAGGAAGTATGGCAAATTTATTTCCCTAAAACCTGTTAAGTGACAAATAAATATCATGTGATATAGTTAATATTTGGAATACATACATTCACAAGTGAAGAAAAGTTGGTCAATTCTAAGTGCAGTAGCCCATTGAGGTTTGATTTTTCTTTAGAGGACCCCTACATCCTTGTCTTGATTTTGGTACTCTTCCTTCAGGAGTAAATTTAAATTTGCATTCAACAACCTCTGTTACTTGAACCACCTTTCACCTTGTCCTAGCAAACTTGTTGTTTTAGCAATAGACTCTTTTGTGATAGGGAACTATAATCTCTTGATTATAGTTGTATTTACATCAAAAGAGAAGAAAAATTCATGGCACCAGCTGAGGTTGAACCCATTAGAATTTTTAAATACCGATTCCCAACCTACACTTATGAAAAGATCAAGCATTTCAAGGTACACATTGAAGTACATGCCATCATGTTCAAACCTCTTCACATAGCCATACTGAACCATTTTTCCATGCTCCAAGACCTAAAACACCTTCAATGACCTTGAAAAACCCTAACAAAGGACTGCAAGACAACTAACACCCTTTATGTAGTGGAAAACAACAAAACTTGGTTTGTTGGAAAGGCCCTTTTTAGGCAAAAGAGGGAAAATTAGGGTTTGATTTAAAATGACTTAAATGGACTCAAAAATGCTAGAAAATTTCACAATATCCATGAGGAGGATCATTATTTCAAAAACTGCCATTTTAGCACCAAAAAAATATGACTTATGAGGTTATAAATCAAGTTTTGATTTTCTTCAAAAAGTGTTATGAAAACACTTTGTAGTGTTGTGCCACGAAAACATTTCATAGTGCCACTTGATTCTTCGTTATAAGTAAAATAACTAAGAGAATTTTTTCATAGACTTAGGGTTAGAGAAAAGAGTTTTAATGACACATTTCCCTAGGCTTAGCAAACATTATAATGAATACCACACCTCACTTTACATGATTTGTGACTAGTAAAAATATGGAATAACATCATTGACTTGAAATGAAGGTTTAAATTTGATGCTAAAAACTAGCCCCAATAGGAATATTGTCTCGACAAGAGGTAGTAAAGAACATGTAGATGCTATGATTTATCCGTTGGGCTACTCTCAAACAAACTCTAATCTTGTACACTGATCTATCATACAACCTGACTTGCAACTGAAAGAAAAATGAAAAATGGCCTAAAACTACTATACACTGAAGAAAACAAAAACTGAAATAGACGTTGAAACTCATACCTTCCCTAACAAGCTTATTGCACACCTCTATGTACACTAACCTGCTGAAAGCTTTTCCAATCAGGTGAAATGGAATTTCCAGTGCATCCAGGAAAGGAGATGGCCACTCACTATAATTTGGCTCATAACTTCCATAAGTAGACAAAGAAATGTAAAGGATGGAAACTCAAAACAAAAATTAAATCCAAAACTTGAGCTTATGAAAACAACAAACTCCACCTTCACTAATGACGAAAATAAATTGGCCAAAGGATCATGGAAAACATGAAAATGCACCTCTTTTTGATGAGAAAATGTAGGAGAACAAACTTCATCTACAACTACTAGTTGTTCTTGCTTTATACCTTGATTCTCAAAATCATTCTCAAAAAACATGGTAGTATATTATTCATCATTCTCATCAGAGAAAGAATCTATACCATCTAGAACAGGTTCAATATAACATCCACATCATTCACATTAAAAACAAATTCTTGCTCATTAAATAGTTCTGATCTTGCCTCATTAACCTTTAGTAAATTTGTTTTAAAAAGGTCAATTTGACTTTCAAATGAATGAAGATAAATAAGTTTTGGTACTTGATTCTCTTGCGAATGTGAGAAAACACCACTATGAGCACTTTCACAATTTTGATTTTTAGTAATTTCATCATGAGAAAAAAAATTAAAAACAGATTGATTTGAAGAGGCAACTGCATGAGTATCCTCATACTCTTGGTCACATAAAAGTTGACAAATGTGTTGTATATCTTCATCAATTTCATGGGATGAAACATGACTGTCTGCACCAAGAAGTTGTTCTGTTTCATTTTGAGTCAAAGGAGAAGCTCTAATCTAGTGAAAATTGTTGTGATTATCACAGAAGCTAGTTTCTATTGTTTCTAGTTGAGAAGAATATTAATAAAGGGATTCTATAATTTCGTTATCCATAAGCTCCTCATCATCATAAATATATATTGCAAGTTGTGAATAAAATCCCCATAATACTAACAACAGTTTTAGAACAGTTACAAAGAAGGATGAAATGATGCATAATACTCCAAGAATATTGCATGGAAATCTTTAAGAAAGCATAAGCTTATTATTGTTCTGAGGCTTCTGCGATTAGTTTCTTGTGTGGTGTTTTTCTTCCGGGATTATCGCATCCATGATTTAAACAATCATGGATGCAATAATCCAAGAAGAAGAAAACACTACACAAAGTATAAGCTACCTAGTTTTAATCTCTCATACCATGATCTAAATTTGTCTACCATTGTATCCATAAACATATCATTAAAAAATCCTCATGAAACTTAATCCCAACCTTATATATATGTCTATGAAAATTAATCATATGCAAAATTGCATCATCTCCTTCCTCATCATTGAACTTTTGGAGATATGTTTGCTGATCTATGAGGGGAAAATGGTTTGGAAAACTAGGAACATGTGAGCAGTTCATAGGAGCATACCTTATAGATATATAAGCCTCCATGGAAGCCATATTCGTATTGTGTAGTCACCAATGACAATTTAAATTTTGGTTCTCATTGACAATAGAGTTGCTAGGACAAATTGAACAACCAATCTATTATCTAACCTTGTGTCTTCCCTCAGAAAGTAGATCTGACTTTAAAAGTAGTTATGGGGAAGTTAAACCTTTTGAATCCCTAGTATGGTCACCAAGATGTTAGCTCTTAGAATTTTTCTCTTAGTTGTAGGAAAGAAGTTTCCAAGGTAATGTTTTCACTCCAATTTGTATATTGAAGGGTATCCCCTTCAATCCAAAGAGGGCTCTCTCTTACCTTTTCACTTTGGCTAGATATTTATAGATAGGTTGTGTTGATGTAGGGTTTGGTTGGGCCTGAAATCAATATCTTATTGGGTCACCAAGCCAAATTTCTAGGGTTTATATAGGTTTACCAATATAACTTGTTGTCTAATCAGGATCTATAAAGGCAAGTTTGGTAGCATATCCTAGACCTTTGCCATTTGTTGTAGATGGATGAAGAAAAATAAGAACATTCCATCACTATAAGGCATGCACAATGAATCGTATGGTGGCTTTAGAAGATCGGGATGTGAACCATTGAAAACTTAACTCAGAGCATCAAAATAGAATGAATTCTAAATTAATTAATCTTTTCCAAACATTCAAAAGGAATGCATTTATGAGATTATTAAAGCAGAAAGTTAAAAAACATAGAGATAAATACTAAATCTAATTATCTCATGAATCTTTATATCAATGGTTATAATCTACTAATCTTGGAAAATCAAATAATTAAAGCATTCAAAAACATGTAGACAATGACTATGATTTTTTAGAAAAACCAACCCTTTCTTCCTATTTATCTCCTTGAAGTATGGTAGAAATAACTAGAAAATATTTACATAATCTTTGATATTTTAATTGAAAAAAATCACAGAAATCCTATCCTTTGAGCTATTTCGATCACTAATATGGTACATAATCCCTATTCAAAATAGAGTACAAGGCTAATATACGCTCATGCTACTAGTATCCTGGAAGAATAATGAGTTATCTGCAGTAAGATAGGATATGGAATAGTCTGTTGCTTTACATGCTTGATCTCAGAAACTAAACTCGTATTCCCTCCTTGTAACCAACTGATGCATGAACTTGGAAATGATGCCAAAAATCTGTAATTGTATTCCTTATTTGTTGCCTATTTTGCTCATGTTGACTCGTACTACTTAGGCCACAAAAATATTTGATATATTACTACAACATATGTTGGGTAATTGTTTTGTCATCATTTTCAGTTGTCTTTGTCATTCATTAAGCCATTACTTCCAACCATCCATTGTACCATTTCACTCACTTGCCACTATTTTCAACATAATTCTTCATGATGTATCTCTATATGTCTAAGTTGTTAATTAACATTGTTTTCCTTTATTTTTAGTATATTAATGAAGAACTTTTCTTGGTTTTACTAATGATAATTTTGCAAGTGCAATTTTCTGCAACTTAGTCAAGTTTCCGCAGTTATCTTCATGGTTGAGGTAGTACCACCAATCTAGAAGGAAATATGGCACATGGAAATTGTTTCTAAAGATTACAATATGGATTTATACTGGTCAAATACCACCCATCTCGCACGTGTGGACCTCCAGCATCAAATCAAGGGAAAACACAATAGTTTTGACTAGTCAACTTCAAATGCGTTTTTTGAGGAAATGAAATGATATTTCCAAAAACGAAAACATGGGTTTTATTCACCATGGGCCCAATAAGGTTCCCATTGAGAAGTTTTCTCAAGTTTGTTACCATTTGAGATATTTTTGAATATCTTTGGAGCCTTATGTTGTAGATTACGTGCATATACGTTTTTTTTCAAATTGTCATTTAATATACATTCAACAAATAAGCCATTACAAGTTGTTCTTTAGAAAATTCATGGCAAGAGGATCATTATGAACATATTTTGGCTCATATTTTACCCTAAAATCCTTCAAAAAAAATTAGATTTTATTGTCAAATTGATTTGTTGCGATCTCATGGAAAAATTCATGCGATGAAATCTGAATTTCTAGTTGCTTCATAGATCTATAAAACTATTGTAGCGGCTACAACCACCCTCAAAAAATTTTCATTAGCTTTATCTTGGATCCACCCTACCTGACATCCTTAGCAACATCTCTAGCACTGTCAAGCACATGAGCTTCAATTGTTTCATAAAGTCTTGTCAGCCTGTGCATGCAAGTTTGTTCCAGCCCCTTCACAGGCTTCTTTCCAGACTTAGTGTTAGTTGCTGGTTGAGCATCTCCCTCTCGGAATTGCACAATTCTAGAGGGGAAATAGCCTTCCCTCCATAAATTGCACAAAGCCAACTGGACACCCAGTTGGGCTCCAAAATTGCGCAATTCTTCCTGACAAAATTCCTCTAAAAAATTATGCAATTCATCCCAGGACATTGGCTCAGCGTAAAAATTGCACAATTTTGGGTAGCATTCACCTACTGCTCCAATAAATTGCATAATCCCTCTGGGATAGCTAGCCCAAAAAGTAGCATAAATTGCGCAAACCCATCCAGGCAGCCTGCTCGACTACGAAATTGTGAGATATAGTCAAGCAGGGTTCCTTGAGAAAATTGCGAGGTCTGACCTAGGAAAGCTACTTAGCCAAGAAATTGTGCAATCCCTCTAGGACAAACATCTCTACTCAGCCCAGAAATTACAAAAATTTTCATCACAAGTTCGCATATCGGCGCATGTGCTTTCAAGTTGACCGGTTCCCTTGGGGACCAAGCAAGAATGATTTCCATGCATGGAATGCTTCTTCCAAGGTAGCATGCAAAGGAATCTATTGATTCAAAGATCTATTTTTAGCAGTTGCAGGTTACATGTGAGGATCATTTCAGAAACCTCCCAGCAAGTGTCGCTTTTCCTAGATTTGTGGCATGCGCATCATAACCTCAATTTTATTAAAACTTATAAGCCAGACAGTGAAAAGCTCATTCCTCACATCAAACTTGTAGTCTAACATCCCACATTGCATCTAGGAGTCGTCAGCACATTCATCTTAGTTGTTTCAGGGTAAGCCTGCTTTTCACGTCTCGCACTCCGTTTTTGTCTCTTTTTCTATTTTGCTTCGTATGAATGTTGCCTGCTCGATTTCAGTGAAAGCTTGTTGTTGTTTTGATGTATGTTAGCTTGTAGAAGCACCGTTTCAGTTTTCGTTCGCATCTCACTGCTATCTCATGCATGACACTGTTTTTGCATGAATAATCATCATTGTTGCAACTCACTTCACACACATGAATGCTGTCCCATTTCCTGAATCCTGCACTTGTTGTTTGAATGTATGATCACTCACTCTTGTTTGCACTCATCTCATCATGCATTCAAAATTCTCATGCTTTCAATCAACTGTTGACTGGTCTTGGTTGCCTTGGCCAGGACAGTGCCTTGCCTAGCTAGCACTCCACATTTCTAGAAGCAAAGGCTCTGCCTGCCCTCCAGAAATTATGCAATTTTGGCCCAGTAGTGACTCCTATGCTTGCATTGTGCAATTCTTGGAGGTAGTGTCCTGCTAGCCCCATAAAATATACAATGCAGTTTGCTAGTTGGATGTCACTGCTAATTGAAATTGCGTATTACGCATTTTCATTCCTAAACAAGCCAGGCTGGACTATGCATTGTGCAGTTCTAGCAGTCAGTCAGCCTCCCGACAACCTAGACTATGCCTTGCACAGTTTTAGCAGTTAGTCTCCTGACCTCTCGACGGAAATTGTGCAACCTTCATAATCAATCACATAGGTATGTTACAAGTCAGTCCTCAAGTTTGTTTTGGTTCTCAACTGACAGATTACTTTCCATGAGTGTTTCTATGTCTCCAGGCATCACACGTGTTCGTCTGTCTCTCACCAGCACAAGTATAATGGCCTTAAGGATAAAAGAGTCAAAGGACACCGTTGAGAGAAAAACGGGGGCTGCAGGCAAGCAAGTGTCTATGAGCTTGCCTAGCTATGAAGACATCAAGTTGTCCATAGAAAATAACATCAAGATAATATGGTAACAACATCATAGCGAGAAGCACCACCAACAGTAGCAGAAGGCAACACACTTGGATGCAATGAATGCAAGAGAAAGGTTGTTTACAACATAGAGGCGAAACAAAGTGGCAAGCTCAAGCAGATCCACTTGTGATGACAAAAACTTTGGACACTGAGGCTATGAGGTGACGGTGCGACATGAAGATCATGCAAAGGTAGAGAGAGAAAGAGAGACGGAGTTGCATGTGCTGAAGCAGCAACTCAAGGAAGAACAAGGGTTGCAAAAACAAGAGAATGAGTTGCAGAAACAATAGGTACAATAGGGGGTGCTACATGCACGAACGGGTGAAATTACATTGTTACAAATCCATTTGGGCATATCAACCCCAACTAACAGATCAGTACTATTAGGGCCCATCAACCCCTGATACAGTTGTTACATACCCTAAAGAAGTCGACCATCAGAATACGTAGCTTCCCAAGAAGTTCCATCACTGAAATCATCCAGAAAATGCCTCTAAGAAGATCAGCACAAGTTGGCCTTCATTAGGGTGCGCTACAGTGCAGCCAATACACTATCAGTGTGCATTGCAGCACACTTGGTCCCTCTTTGGCCTGCACTAGGTGAATTTGAGCAAATTTCCATGAGGGTTTGAAAGATTCCTTATCCATTGGGTGCCTCTGGAAGTTTCTCAATGCTATACAATCTTTTGGGTTCATATTTAGATAAGGAAGGGAGTTAAGGAACATCTATCCCTGTATCCCTTCCTCCATGGAACTAAATTCGAAGTTTGGGAGGGCCTTCATTATCACCATTTATGGCATAATCTCCTTCATTCAGCTATAAGAAGGCCACTCATCTAAGAGATCAAGGGCTGGAAATTATTGAATTATAGGGATATGCTGTTAGTATGAGACTTGAGTTGATTGCAAGTGTTGTAATGATGTCAATGTGTCTTGCTTGTTATGAGGAGAGTATGCGGAGAGGATGGGATTGAACTAGAGGAGTGATGCTAAATCAAGCAAATTGGGTTGTAACTCTTCCTTTTACTAATAAATTTTTCAGAGCTTTTTCCATATGCTTGTATTGTCCATTGATGCTTTCATATGTTTATCATGTACTTGATTCCATCCTATGTTTAATTAATAGATCATTATCATATGCTTTGATGGATTCTTGTTTCTGTATGTGTGCCGGTATTTTTCAAGCAGCTTAAGTATGAAAAGGAGCGACAGAATTGGTCAAGGGAGATAAGGAACAAGCGAAAGCTACAAGTATGTTTCTTTGTTCTCTTATTTAATATATTACTTATATAGAAGGTAGAGAATGCTTTGAACTATTGTTCTAGACTTAGCTACTAGTCTATGGGTTTAAGCATTTATCTATAGACTAAAAATTCCCAAAACAAATTGGCGACTCTGCTCGGGACCGATCATCCATCTTAGTAGCTTATTAACCTCTTAAGACATTTCTACATATTGTACTTGTGGTCGTTGATTGAATTTCGGTCTTCTTTCATTGAAAATTGAGCTAAAATTGTGTCAAAATTGCCTTCAGAATGGTTTACT
Source organism: Pinus taeda (assembly GCA_000404065.3). Classification (NCBI taxonomy): domain Eukaryota; kingdom Viridiplantae; phylum Streptophyta; class Pinopsida; order Pinales; family Pinaceae; genus Pinus; species Pinus taeda. Next base: position 114,492 of record APFE031754948.1, read on the forward strand.
GTCACTAGCACAGTGCAATGAAGGACACAGTGTGATGCAGTGCACTTCCCGCATAGATCTAGTGCACTTCAATGCACTATCTCTCATTGTTGCCTCTGCTGATCCCTTAAGGGTCAGTTTCCCATCTAGGAACTGAAAGATTTTGCCAATTTTCTCTTGTTTAACTGAGTCGTTGAAAGTCAATGATGTGTTTTCTCTAAAAATAGTTTTTTCATCTCCTTAATTTGGCCCTTCGTAGACTAGGATTGATAAATTTTTCTTATGTATTTACTTTATCATTTTCAATCTATAGTCGAAATTTAGTTTTTGATCGATTTACCTTTAATGAAAGAATTGTCGTAAAATTTTCTTTTCCTTCAAAAATGAATTGTCGTAAAATCTTCAATCATGAAAGATCAATTGATTGACATGTGCATATGATTAGTATTTTAGTTGAAAGTGTCATAATTCCTTATTTCTTTGAAAATGAATGTGTTGTAGAATCTTCCTTTCCTTGAAAAGAAATTGTGACAAAATTGTCATTTTTATGAAAAGAGTTTATTGATCGATTATGCATTAGTTTTCCTTTTTGATCATTCACATTAAGGGAAACCGAAAAGAAATACATGCATGTTGCATTGAAAAGAGTTTGTGTGTGTTGAAAGGAATACTGTAGGGAATTTTCATTTAGAGTTTGCCCTTTTCTCTTTGATCAAAGTAAATCTGATTGCTCTATCCTTAAGTAGCTAGGTTTTTCATTGTTAAACTGAATGGAAATAATGCTTATCATGATATTTTCATTCCTAAGAAATTCAGAATACATCAAGTGGTGAAATTGAAAGCCAAATTCCTAAGCAATATCAAATTCAAATAAACATCAATTTACCTAATGGACCATTGTCATTAATGAGAACATTTAGTGGTTCTAGCCTAGAGACGTGTTTCGGTGACATTAAACAAAGCAGCTATAGCTAACCTATCTGCAATACATTTCGAGTGTGATACCTCATTCCATATACGTGAGCATATTGTAGCTTTTCCATGTACTTTCAGGTATATAGGGCAGTGTTGCAGTACGTAAAGTATATGGGAATGCTCTCACTGTGTGGTTTTGCATTAGACAATCCTTATACGCACTGGGCCTCCATATACCTTCGCGTATATATGGGAGGACAACTCTAGGTTTCTATCCATCCTTAAGTAACTGAGTCGGCTACCTTGCAAATGTGATACACTAAACACATCATTCGGGGAGATTGCCTGCGTGCACTTCTTGGTTTCCCAAGAGGTATTTTGAAGTTCACAGTTGTTTGGTAAACCTTTTGCCTAGTATACCCCTTTTTGTTTATTTCCTTTTTGATAATGATATTAATCAGCAATCATGGAGGAAAATCAACCCATACCCCGTTGTTCATGGAGAAAATCGAGAAAACCGCATTTTCCTCTCGAAGTGACAGCAATTCGGACAAAGCGGTCTCGCTTGACTGAGTCTAGTACATCAAGAACTCCTGTATCTTTGTCTAAGTTACCAGAAACATCTATTTCGATAAGTATAGAGACTCCAGTTACTCCAACTATTCATGGTACATCCGTTCTTGAAGAAGAAGTTTCATAATTGCCTGAGGAAATTAGCATTGATCCTAGTGAAACAGTAACCGAGGTTGTCCAACAACAAATTTATATTCAACTTGAATTGTTCAATAAGAAAGTACTTTTGAACATGAATTAGTTCAACTAGAATTTAATCCAGAATCTATCCCAGTTCAAATAGAAGTTACATCTGAACATGAAGTTGTTTAGGAACCTCCCTCTGAAACTATTGTTCATTTACCTAAACATCTGGACTTCGAATTTGAGCATTTAAAAGTTGTTATGTTACCGGGAGACGATCAACCGGTTACCCCTCAGACATCAGTAACTATTGAAACCTCACCTTCATCAATACTACAAATATTTTACGGACTTGATGGTGAAGTTCTTCCACCAATTTTGATTGCCATAGAGGAGGAATTAGTAGAATATTCCACACTTGGAACCCCATTTCACTTTGGAACTGGGCTTTCTCTTTACCCTACTACTCCTAATTACTTTGCCTCATCTGATCCTGCTTCCTTTCAAGTACTTGTCGAATCTTTAGGACAACTTTTGGGTCAGTTAACTATGGTTGAACAACCGTTAACATCTGAGACTTTATCATCTAATGCAACTGCAGTAGAATCTTTTGTTGTAACTTCTTCGATGTTTTCTACCACACCTGATTCACACCTGTATGGTGAATCGTCCTCCCCGATTGATTACTAATGAGCCCCAGAAATGGGTAATTATATGGGTTCATTTAGCCTCCCAATTTGACTTAATCCACCATTCTAATTAGTTTATTGCATGTTTTTTATTATATTTATGTTAATATAGTGAATTGGGTTAGTCATTATGCCAAAAAGTCTAATGTGTGTTTTATGCAGATTTTTGGTTAATTTTGAGACAAAATCAAAGGTTTAATGAGCACTTGGCAGCTAAATTCGTGGAAGAACAAGGGAGAGGATTTGTAGGAAGGTGTCCTCTTCATTTATGAGCCCTTACCTCAAATTCTCCATCAAAAACTCGGAGCACAAGGGGTAGCCAAGGAAGTCAAGTAGGACTGTTGATTATCTTCAGTTCCAAGAAGCCGAGTTGCTTGATTTTAGGAGGAATTTAGGAGGTCCCCATTTGTATAAATAAGAAGGCTTAGGGCCTCATTTCAGTTAGTCAGATTTTAGTTAGATTGTAGTTATATTTTATTTAGATTTTAATTAGTAGGTTAGTCATTTTGTTAGTCTATTTTCACACTTTAGTGCAGCTTTGTGTCAGCACATTTTCAAGCTTTTTCTTGTAGACAATTTTTGGGATGTAACGATTATTTTTTTATCAATAAAGATGAATCCAGCTTTGAGCCAGCTCTGATCTTTCTTAGGAGGCTGTAGCTCTTGGGGTTGGGCCCAAACCAATTGCCAGTACCTTCTTTATGCACTTTTATGTGTCTTTGATGCATTCATAGAATAATTCATGTTATTTAGGTTAAGATCTTGCTTTGCTACTTAGGTTGTTTTTGATGATTAAAATAGATTTTCATAATTCAGGTTGATTTGATATTTTGGTAAAGGAAAAGATCTGCAAAAAGGCCATCAAGCCATCCATGATCCCATCTCTGCCTCCTTGGGACCATGAGCTGAGACCAAGGCATATTTGCTGCCATAAAACATTGTTTTTGTCTTTCCATACAATTGCTAGTGTTAGATTTTTAGTTGTAAAAGTTGATACCCGTTCTACTTGCATGTTTAGGATCTGTTCTTGCTTAGTTTCCATAGTTATCTTGCATGATTTTCTGTCAATAAACTTTTGTTCATCATGTTTCTGGTTTTTAGGTCAAATTAGGTCAAAATAGCTAGATCTTTGGTTTTCCTAGTCTTTGTTTGATCAGTTTTGGAAAATAGTGTGTAGAACATCTGTGATACCTCCCTACCTACCCTTCCTCCATCACAAAACCTGTTTCAACCCCTAATCCAAGATTCTTTCCCTTCATTTTCCACACTTTTCCGATTTGCCCTAATTCCTACATTCTTGTGTAGCATTGCTCCTTCCATCCTTGAACAAATCCAACCACCTTAATCACTCCTTAGCCTCATTTATAAGGTCCTAGATACCTTTTCATCATCATCCATCCTCCATTTCCACTTTCCCACCATTCTTCCACCGTCAACCCTCCAAAATCCTCTTTCGGATCTTCCTATCGAACATGTTGTAGAACCCTTACAGACTTCCTATAAAAGTTCACGTGAGCGGTTTCTCAAGATATGATCACTGTGAAACTCTCTGGAAGGGTGCTAGGGACCCCTTAGGCCCTATTCTCACCTTCTCAACCTCCTGCAAGCACTGACTCCATTTCCTTTCGTCAATCAACCTCTGCACAGTCAAAAACAGTTAAAGCACATGCATAATAATTCTGACAACTTACTCAAAAATACAAAACGAAGCTTTTTCCAGATTTTACTTTAGAAGTAGCTTACTCACATGCATTTTACCTTTCCAAGAGTTAGTGGCATCCATTTCCACCACTTTCATCTCTTTTCTTGCACCAGTAGGGTTAGTCGGTAAAACTAGAGTTTGGTAGGGTTTGCATTTCCTTTCAGCTTTCAGCTTCTTTCTCCAAGTAGACTAGCCTCTTTTGAGTTAGCTTTCATCCATCACAGTTCAAAGCTTCTTCTAAGAGCTCATAGAAGTTCTCTTAAGCTCCTAGTGAACTTGTGCCAGCTGGTCAAGTGATAGCCTGCGGGAAGAGCTAGTACTTGTGCATATAGCATTGTCGCTTCCAAGTTTGTTACGAACTACTGGGTTGATAAAAGTAAAGAAGGGAATCCCAGGAGTTGTAGCATTATTGCTGCAATACTAGAGCCCACCATCTTTTTGGCACCATTGCCGAGGAACCTTCAGAGTATTTGTGATTGTTGCTTTTCTTCTATTTTCTACTACAACCTTCTGTTAAGTAGTTTATTTCAGCAAGAGTAGAGTAGTTGTTTCATTTCCATTCTGCAATTTCATTTTCGCAAAAGTAGATTAGACATTTCCTGCTTTCCTAGACTGACATTTCAATTCTACAAGCGTAGCTTAGTATTTCAATTCTACAATTTCAATTCTGCAAGGGTAGATTAGCATTTCAATTCTGCAATTTCATTTCAGCAACATAGGTTAGTCATTTCTCGCTTTCATTTCAATTCTTTAATTTTCATTTCAGCAAGGTTCATTTTAGTTAGTTACATTTTCTCTTCAATCCATTTCAGTTTTTACAGGTACAAGCAGAAAAAAGAAACAAAAATCAACCAAAAATATTTCCTTTCATGCCTTGTAGGAGTAGAGGTAATTCAGAAACATGTTTTCACAACACCCCCACTGCTTCACACAACCGACCTTCTCTCTTCTTCAATGGTTTTGATTAAGAAGAACCCTTAGGTGGACAATAAGACATATTTGAAGAACCTCTAGGGGAGAAGAAGAAGAAGAAAACATTCCTCTGGAGAAAATGGTTGGAAACAGAAATGTTGGGAGCAGTACCTTTTCTTCCAACTCGTCCATTGAAGGTGAAATTGGAAACATGTGGGAAGATGTGAAGAGCGAGATCAGACAGACTATTTCCATGCAAATGGATACCTTGTGGATCCAAAGGAAGCAAGAGGAAGTCGAGAGGGTTTTGGCCATCTTTTGTCATAGGTGCACTAGAAAGCATCCTAAGAACGAATGTCCACTGCACTCCATAGAAGTGTGTTTTGCCTATGAAAAAGACCATCCTATGAACCAGTGCCCTTTCTTACCTGGACTTAAAGCTATGTATCAAAGGGCCAAAGGAGCCACTGAACTACTCTATTTCATGAACCAAAGGAGGCCACATGGACCCAGACCTTACCAACAGGGAATGCAAGGGACATACCACACCTATTACGACCCCTATCAAGCCACTTCCATTCCTTCTTGGGGTCCCCCTACTCATCCTTCCTGGTTCACACTTCCTCCTTGTTCCTTCACATATCCATATTATGCCCAACTAGTTTCTCATTCATTTCACTTTTATGTTCAACCATAGCCTCAGTGGAATGAACCTCATGAGGGGTGGAGGCCCCAGTATAACTCTCCTCCTGCTCCTTTGCCTCCACCACCTACTCAACCACAACCATCGCCTCCTGCTCCACCAAGGTAGCTCCAAATGGCTTGTCAAGCAAACCTGAACCCAAATAATAGGCAAGCTAAGAAAATATATAGTGGGAAACCACCTACCTAACCACAACCCCATCCACATCCATCTCAAATATACACCCCCACTCAACTACCCATACCACCATTTCCAAACTCGCACATTGGAATAGCTCAACCCAATTACAAAGCTGAGGTACAACACTTCCAAACAACTTCTCTTAAGCTCAATGATATTCACCATAGCTCGAGAAGAGTATTGCAAAAAAGAGATTATATTGACAGCATTGAAGGACCACATCCAGCAAAAGAAGATTCAAAAGAGGAGATCAAAGAACCATGGGTTACACTTGATAAAGAGAAGACAACAGAATCAGAGATCGAGAAAGCTCCCTCATGGTTACCATCAAATCCTCCATGTATTCAAGAGAAAAATCAACAAAAAGAGGAAGATGAGAAGGTCATGGTAGAAGGTGACATGAAGAATGATCCAGATCAGCAAAAGGACCAAGGATATTAGAGCTATATTGAGATATGGCTCCAAATGGTCACTAAGTTGCAGTAGTACTCTCTTCCTCAGCTATGCGTGATCCCTTCAAAGTCAAATCATTTGGTCCCTGAAATCTGGATACCTGTCAAAGCATGCATTTCAAGCCTCCACATCATTTTGTCTATCATCTCTATGTGCACATGGATCCATTGGAAGTATTCTTATACTTGAAAATGATTTTGTTTTTCAAGTAGGGTAGGGTAGGAAAACAGAAAAAAGAAAAAAGAAAAAATGAAAATAAGAGGAAAATAAAAATCTAAGGTGAAAACCTCCTCGGAGGCACCTCAGATTGGCTGATTGATTGAAAACCTCCATGAGGCGGTCAATGGGTTGGAAAGAAGAGAAAAGAAAAAAAGAATAAGATCCTTGGGTGAAAACCTCCCTTGGAGGCACCTAGGGTAGGCAAGTAGGGTGAAAACCTCCATGAGGCGCCCTAGTTGCTTTCAAAAAAAGAGAAAAAGAAAGAAGAAAAGAGAAAAAGAAAAATAAACCTAATTTCTGTTGAATAATTGTAGGTTGTAGAAAGGATATTGCAGGTTAGGAGGATCGCACAAAACAAAGACAGAGGTCAACACCAGGCTACAAGCATCCCTCGCAATCCATTCTTCCATGACCACTACCCTTTCCTAAGATTTGGTCTCAATCAGACTGAGATTTCACCTTCTACAGGAAGTTTTGTGTCTTCTACAAGAAGATCCTATAGAGCCTACAAACAAGCCAAGATCGATCTCTGAGGAGGACCCAGAGGTTGGGAATCTGTCCATGAGGCATTCCTGCTTCCATCCATTTCCATATGTCACCTTTTTCCATCTCTGTACACCTCTATTGCACTCATTTTTTTAATGTTCCTACACAATGACACACAGAAATCCTGTTTTCTTCATATTTCCAGCAAAAACTCCTTAATGACAAATCAAGCAGCAATTTTTCACTCACCATACCTATTACCCTCCATCTAGATTCCTCATCAACCAAGACCCAAGTCGGCATTACATCCCAAGCTCATTTTTTCCTTACTGTGCAAAAACTGCAGAATGCTCTGATACAAAAATACATAGAGCAGAAATTTGCTTTTTCCCTAACTTGAAAACCGTGCCTCCATTTAAAAAACTATTTTATGGGGAGTTGTATAGGGATGATGGCAACATGCCCAAGCAATTTCAGCCAGTTCGAGTCCACGATTTCCAAGAAATTAGCCTCCATCACCATCAGCCATTTTTGAATTTTGTCCATATCCATGCATCCATTTCAAAACCTATTTCATAGGGAGATGCATATGAGTGATAGTAACCTACTCAAGCAATTTCAGCCAATTCTAGTGCACGGTTTTTGAGAAATTGACCCCTATCACCTTTGTCCATTTTCAGTATTTCTTGAAATATATTCATCCATTGACCACAATTTTTCTATGGGAGGTGCATAATGATGATAGAAACATGCTCAAAAAAGTTCAGGTCAATTCGGTCTATCGTTTGGGAGGTAGAGAGAAAACAAGTTGCTATCCTGCAAAAATCTAGCATCAACAACATGAGGGTGCAAATCTAAACATTGAAATAGACTCCTACAGCTTAGATCCAGCCAGAGGATACCTGCACAAGAAAAATAGCCACGTATCAGCAACCAGACCAGCATGCATCCACAGAAACAAAGGTATGCAGCAGAAGGAAAGGCCATAGCACCTTACAGTAAATGCATTCGACTTCCAGGTACATGACTAAACCCGTTCCTTTGTTGCATGAATGCAATTTAAGAACTGCATGGACAGTGAGATGGTTGTGATTAAACAAGATTAGTAGCTAGCTAACTAGCCACCCTCATCCAGTTCAGACAGCGCCTCGTCTAGTTCAAACAGTGCTCAGTGGGTGTAATCGGCATGTGTGCTCAGCCATCTCAGGAAAAAACTGAAAACAGGTAGTGGTGGCTGTTTAAACTCCAACATAATTGATGGAAGTGATTACGAGCAAGTAGCATATAGTTTCATAATAGAACTATAGTCTGCATGGGGCCAACGTACATCTGGCCACCTCATCTCCTCACCACGAATCACGCCAGCAGTTAAAAGATAACTCAGTTAACGTAATCACCACTCTTTGTTCACTGTGCCTTCACAACATTCTCAACTGGAGTACGCATCTACCACTTCTAGAGTAGCTAACCAGTCGTCCTCCGCCAGATTTCTACCTTTTTTTTTTAAATATTTCACCTATCGGGGTCTACAGGAAGCACATTTTCATTCTACAGGAACACTGTCTACAGGAAGATTTCTACAGGAAGGGCAAAGAGCAGTTCTGTAGCCAGAAAATTAGAGATTTTTGTAAAACTTTGAGCTTGAAAAGAGGTAGACTCAGGAAACTACTCTGCATCTAATATATTTATATAAGCTGGAGGATTAAAAACAAAGTATTGGGTTGAAAGAAAGGAAAGTGAAGCTTAAAAGTCTACCTGTGTTTTTTTTCCTTCTTTGAGTTCTACACAGTCTCTCCATATTTCTGCTCTGCATCCAAAATATGCCTTTTTCTCTCACATTCTTCTGAAAAAAAGGGATGAAACCATAGAAGAAAACCTGTGAAAATCCAAATTTGCAAGACTGTCCATTCTCTGAAGAAAAAACACTGTGTTATAAATATTCTCTGTTCTATCAAAAGTATTGATTTTTCCTCAAAAACCGAGAAGCAAATTCAAGTTGGAAACAATTTGAAGAAAAATTGCAAATTGATGTTGTGAAAAAGAAGAACATGAGAAATTATTGATTCTAGAAAGACAAACCTTAGCCATTTCTCTATTTCCGGTTTTGAAAGTTTGTTTCCTCCGTCCTCACCTAAACATTTCCAGCAGTCACTACACATCATGACAGGGAGATTTTTAGAAATATGGTTGGAGGAGATGAGGAGGAAATAGAAAAAGAGGAAAAGACCAAAATGGAGAAAGAAGAACTTGAAACAAAGGAGGAAATCAAAATAGAAGATGAGAAGGAAGACCCGAAAGAGAAAAGAAAACGACTAAAGCAGAGAAGGAAAAAAGTAAACAAGATGAGAAGAAAACCAAAATAGAGCGTGAGGAAGCAAAGCTAATAGAGGTAGAGAAGACAAAAGAAGAGGAAAAAAAAGGGAAGAAGAGACACACCTTGAGATATCAGGGACACAAGCAGAAATAGGGGGCATAGAGATTTCTACAGGAAGTGAAGGAAAAGAACAACAGAAAGAGAAATCCCCTACAATATTGGCAAGGGAAGCAGCAGCTGTGCTTGCTGCATTAAGCACACCTACAAAACAAAAAAGGAAAAAGCAAAAGGTAGGCCTCCCTATATTTAAAGGCCAGGAAAAGCACAAGAATTCAAACAAGCAGAATACGACGAGCAGTGGAAGGACATGGACAAGAAGGCAAAATTTGATGGCACACATGAGTAGACCATATCAGAAGCTTGGGATGATAGGGAGGCCACTAGGGCCATCAAGAATGAAGAGATAGATTAGTTGCTCAGAGGATGAGCAACACCTTTAGTAGGGGGGTGATGATGAGCCCCAGAAATGGGTAATTATATGGGCTCATTTAGCCTCCCAAATCGACTTAATCCACCATTCTCATTAGTTTATTGCATTTTTTTTTATTTTATTTATGTTAATAGAGTGAATTGGCTTAGTCATTATGCGAAAAAGTCTAATGTGTGCTTTATGCAGATTTTTGGTCAATTTTGAGACAAAATCAAAGGTTTAATGAGCACTTGGCAGCCAAATTCGTGGAAGAACAAGGGAGAGGATTTTTAGGAAGGTGTCCCCTTCATTTATGAGCCCCTACCTCGAATTCTCCATCAAAAACTCGAAGCACAAGGGGCAGCCAAGCAAATCAAGTAGGTCTATTGATTATCTTCAATTCCAGGATGCCGAGTTGCTTGATTTTAGGAGGACTGTTGGAGGTCCCCATTTGTATAGATAAGAAGGCTTAAGCCCTCATTTCAGTTAGTCATATTTTAGTTAGATTTTAGCGAGATTGTAGTTAGATTTTAGTTAGTAGGTTAGTCATTTTGTTAGTCTATTTTCGCACTTTAGTGCAACTCTATATCAGCACATTTTCGAACTTTTTCTTATATACAGTTTTTGGGATGTAACTATTATTTTTTTATCAATAAAGATGAATCCAACTTTGCACCAGCTCTGATCTTTCCTAGGAGGTTGTAGCTCTTGGGGTTGCACCAAACCCAAGTGCCAGTACCTCCTTTGTGCACATTTATGTGTCTTTGCTGCATTCATAGAATAATTTTTGTTATTTAGATTAAGATCTTGCTTTGCTACTTAGGTTGTTTTTGATGATTAAAATAACTTTTCATAATTTAGGTTGATTTTGCAGTTTGGAAAGGAAAATATCTACAAAAAGGCCATCAAGCCATCCTTGATCCCATCTCTCCCTCCTTGCGACCATGAGCTGAGACCAAGGCATACTTGTTGCCACAAAAACACTGTTTTTTCCTTTCCTTGCAATTTCTAGTGTTAGATTTTTAATTGGAAAGGTTGATACTAGCTGTTCTTACATGTTTAGGATTTTTTCTTGCTTAGTTTCCATAGTTATATTGCATGATTTTCTGCCAATAAAATTTTGTTCATCATGTTTCTGGTTTTTAGGTCAAATTAGGTCAAAATAGCTAGATCTTTGGTTTTCCTAGTCTTTGTTTGATCAATTTTGGAAAATAGTGTGCAAAACACTTGTGATACCTCCCTGCCTACCCTTCCTCCATCACACAACCTGCTCCAACCCCTAATCCAAGATTCCTTCCCTTTATTTTTCCACACTTTTCCAATTTGCCCTAATTCCTACATTCTTGTGCAGCATCGCTCTTTCCATCCTTCAACAAATCCAACCACCTTAATCACTCCTTATCCTCATTTATGAGGTCTTAGATCCATTTCCGTCCTCATCCATCCTCCATTTCCACTTTCCCACCATTTTTCCACCATCAACCCTTCAAAATCCTCTTTTGGATCTTCCTGTAGAACATCCTATAGAACCCCTGCAGACTTCCTGTAGAAGTTCACGTGAGTGGTTTTTCGAGATTTGATCACTGTGAAACTCTCTGGAAGGGTGCTAGGGACCCCTTAGGCCATCTTATCACCTTCCCAACCTCCTGCAAGCACTGACTTCATTTCCTTTCACCAATCAACCTCTGCACAGTCAAAACAAGTTAAAGCACATGCATAATAATTCTGACAACTTACTCAAAAATAAAAAAAGAAAATTTTTCCAGATTTTACTTTAGAAGTAGCTTACTCACATGCATTTTACCTTTCTAAGAGTCAATGGCATCCATTTCGACCACTTTAATCTCTTTTCTTGCATCAATAGGGTTAGTTGGTAAAATTAGGGTTTGTTAGGGTTTGCATTTCCTTTCAGCTTTCAGCTTCTTTCTGCAAGTAGACCAACCTCTTTTGAGTTAGATTTCATCCATAATAATTAAAAGCTTCTTCTAAGAGCTCATAGAAGTTGGCTTAAGCTCCTAGCAGACTTGTGCAAGTTGATCAAGTGACAGCCTGCAGCAAGAGCTAGTGCTTGTGCATATAGCACCATCGCTTCCAAGTTTGTTACGAACTACCAGGTTGATAAAAGTAAATAAGGAAGTCCCATGAGTTGCAACATTATTGGTGCAATATTAGAGCCCAACAGTTACCAATCATTGTCTGGAACCCACTTAGGGGTTGCTTCTTCACCATGGTCATCACCCATGTCCTCAACCAAAATTTTACCTGCCTCTTCTCTAATGGGAACTCAACAGTTTGATCCTACATATCAGTATCAGGCTAGGAAATCTGGTCAACAAAGACCTATATATCCATTAAATATTGGATTGCCACCATATGGAGAGAAATTTTCTTATTCATCGTATCCTCCTTATTCCAGAGGACAACTATATGGTAATATCCCACAATATTCAAGTCAACCTGGAAATAGATTTTGTCAATGGAGACCAACAATGCCAGTTTAACCAAGGCTTGTGCATACAACACAACCAATGAAAACTGTGTCAACTATTCCTACTACACCTATTGTTACTACTATGCCACAGTCACAAGTTCAAATTGTTGTATCTCAACCAATGAAAACTGATCCTTCTACCTTGCAACCACAAGTTTCAAGTCAAGAAGTTCAAGTTTCTCAAGTTGTTGTACAACAACCACTTGTTTATGGAGTTTAGCAACAACCTCAGGTTATGATACCTTTATCTATACTAACCCAAGATTACACTGGTATAGTTTATTCACAACTTAGTTAACCTTTCATTGCTGGGCAACAACAATTAATTCCACAATAGTTGTACCAATAAGAACAATAGTTGATTCAACAACTGTGGCAGCCGCAATTTCAACAACCCCAATTCCAGCAGTTCCAACCCTATGTTGGACTTGTTTCACAAGCTCAACTTGGTTTTGGTCAATCTCAAGCTTACCAAGGTCCTTATCAGCAAGGCTTTGCATATTATGGACAACCACAAACTCAAACTAGTTATCAACAACCACCTTATACTGGTTTTATTCAACAACCATACCAAGGTTACTAAATGCAGATGCCCTATGTCGGTATGCAAAGATCTATTACACAGGCAATTCCATCATATCCTGGGTATGCTCAACCTAACTTGAATCGATAGTTTCCATTTGTAGCAACTTTAGAATTACCAGATTTAGACCAGCCCACTAATGATCAAATCTTATGCGCACCTTGGTGGTTGGTAATTCTGCATAAGTTACCATCTGACATTCCGAAGTTTAATGGAAATCTTGGAGAAGACCCATCAAATCATGTTATGACCTTTCATTTATGGTGTTCATCAAACACTTTGAATGATGATTCGGTTAAACTTTGTCTTTTCTAAAGAACACTTACTGGTCCAGCTACTAAATGGTACATTGAATTACCGAGGGCTTCTTTCATTAACTTCACCACTTTAGCCACTACCTTTTTCACCCACTTCCAGTTACCTATTAGATATGAGACTGGAACGGAGCTCCTAACCAACTTTAAACAGATTACTACTACCCATATATCATATCATATTCATGAGTGGCAGCATTGTCATCAAATGGTTAAGACATATGTTCCTGATAAGCTTTTAGCTGAGTGGTTCATAAAATCCTTGTTGCCATCAATCACCGAGGATGTGGAAAAAGGTGGGGTTGTCATAGAAGAGCAAGTCATTGCTCATGCCCAATACTTGGATTTGATTTAGACATAATCTGGCATTCTTTATGATAAAATTCACAATGCATCTAGACCAGCTTTCACTATTCAACCACCTCCACAATTGAGTAAGGACTCTCATGCCAACGATGGTGTGATCGATTCTTCAAGCACACAAGCAGTAGGAAGACCATCTGGTCAAACTCTTGATATTTCCAATCAAACAACCAATGCATTAGAAAACACTCTTGCCTCCAAGATTAATGCCATGTCATCTTACAAAGGAAAAAATCCAAAGCAACCAAGAAGTAAGAAAAAGGGGAAAAAAGAAACAAGGAAATTCCCCTCCAGAGAAATCATCTGATTCTTCTACCGCGGCTAGGAAATCTCGTTATCAATGTCTGATATGTAATGACGATTATTATACAAGATATTTTCCACATCGCTTTGAGGTCTCTAAACTTTTAAAGACTTCAAGCACATCAGCAGTGTTGACAGATCTGTTTCCAACCCCGGAGACACATTTGGTTGCAACAGACCATGCTTCCACATCCCAAGTACTCATGTTATCCATCAAAAAGCCACAAAACAATGTTTTGGTGTCAACAAGAAACAAAGATTATGGAAATCTGTCGTCGTTGAATAATTAGGCCACCGATCAACCTAAGACTTCGACCTCAACTTCATCTGAAGTTTTTCCACCAGTTGTACCTGAATTGACAACAAAACCACCAAAGGGAGTTGTGCACAAATCGACATTCAACCCTCATGCTCGAGCAACTCAAAACTATAACATAGTGGAAGATCTTGCTCAATCACCTTCTGCTATGTCAACACTCGAGATGTTGCAAAACTGTCTCTCCCAAAAACAAGCTTTATTGTCAGCAAGAGGTGGAATAGATCCTACGGATTCAAATCTTGTAGCTTTTAACCATGCGGGATATTCACCACAGTTACTGGTGCAATTAGCTTTCCTAATCCAATTAAAATCTCTCAATAAGAATGTTCACCGAACTATTATTTATGAGGGGGCATCTACTTGCATTATGTCCACGAGCTGCTGGAAAACACTTGGTTCACGGCCATTGTCACGATCACCAACTACATTAAAAGTCTTTGATGGAAGAAGATATACTCCATGTGGGATTTTGAGTAACCTGCAAATCAAACTAGGGGGAAAAATAGTTACTATTGAAGTTGAGGTAGTAGACGGACCCCTCAATTACAACATTTTACTCAGAAGGCCTTGGGTATATGCTATGGCTGCTGTGGTTTCTATGTACTTTCGTACTATTGAATTCCCTTTCAAGGGTGGAATCACAGTCATTGATTAGCTAACCTTTCTTGCCACTATTTCACAGGATACGGGAAGCATTCCACTGATACATGGACCCCTGCTGCCACTTCAAAGTGTTGGAGTAGGTCTCTTTAAAGACCCTTCCCTAATGGGTACTTTTACTCTCCCGTCACCATCTGATTTGGTGAAAGTGGCAAGAGTAGAGACTTGGAACATGATTTCCTCTACCTCATCTAATTTCACAAGGATTTCCAACCAATTTGAAGTTGATGGTAATAGTGAGGTGTTGCCATTAAGCCCCATTGAATCGTCACAACAATCAATCTTTTGGGCTTGTACGGAAAACTGAAATCCGCACTCAACAATTGTATGGGTAGATAGATCATTAGAATATGGTGCCTCTTCAGATCCTTTCTCACGTATACATTCTATGGATGAAGGAATCATCCAATTGATGATGATAGGGGAGGAACCATGGGAGGATTATCATCATCGTTCCCACCTTCCAGATGACATTGAATATTATTCAAATGAAATAAACCACCCATCGATTGTTGAATTCTTGTTGAGTTCTATTAGAGTAAATACTATAGATTCTAACCATAATTTGTCAAACATAGAAGAAAAAATTTCTATAAACATTTCGACCAAGTCTAACATTGTAGAGAACATTCATGTTGGCAAATCTTGTTCTCATTGGAACCTGATAATTACCGTGCTCTGTTTCGTGAATTTAGAGATATTTTTGCATGGTCTTATGAGGAGATGCTGGGAATTGACTCAAGCATTGTTGAACATGAGATTAGAATGTACCCTGATGTCAAACGAGTATGACAGCAGCTCCGACCTATTCATCCTAAGAAGGTAGTTTCCATTAAAGCAGAGGTTGAAAAATGTTTGCCTGCTGGATTCATTTTCCTTGTACCTCTTACTGATTAGGTATCTAATATTGTTCCAATGATGAAAAAACAAGGAACAATTCGAGTGTGCGTCGATTATAAGGATGTAAATCAAGCATGTCCAAAAGACAATTATCCTACACCTTTTATTGACCAGATTATTAACGA
Organism: Pinus taeda; assembly: GCA_000404065.3. NCBI lineage: Eukaryota > Viridiplantae > Streptophyta > Pinopsida > Pinales > Pinaceae > Pinus > Pinus taeda. The sequence continues at coordinate 130,267 of APFE031754948.1, forward strand.
ATGTACCGAATGTGAAATATTTTCATTTATGGATGGATTTTTTGGCTACAATCAAATCAATATCCACCCACAGAACCAATCGAAAACCACTTTTATTTGTCCATGGGGCACGTGTGCTTACCGATAGTTACCTTTTGGTTTGAAGAATGCAGGGGCTACATTATAGAGGGCGATGAATTATTCCTTCCATGACATCAAGCACATTGTTCAACCTTATCTTAATGATTTTCCTACTCATTCACGAAAGTGGACTGATCACCCGCAACATTTGAGAGCAATATTTTTACGGTGTCGACACTATAAGATAAGACTCAATCCACACAAGTGTGTGTTTTGTGTTGGATTTGGTCGATTTCTTGGGTTCGTAGTCTCACAAGATGGAATTCAACTTGATCCAATTAAGGTTTAGGAAATCCTTGACTTGCCTCCACCTTCAAACTTGTTACAGTTACAGAGACTTCAAGGGAATGAAAACTTTCTGAGGAGGTTCATTCCAGACTATGCCGAATTGGCTAAAGGTTTTACACGTCCATTGAAGAAATGGATACCTTTCCATTGGGACCAAGTTCCACAAGCTGATTTTGATGCTTTTAAAGATTCCCTGATTAGAGCATCATTAATGTATGCCCCAAACTATCAAAAAGACTATTTGTTGTATCTTGCCGCTACAGATACAACCATTGGTATGGTTTTTTTCCAAAAAGAAATTGGAACTGAACATCCTATATATTATTTGATTTGTAATCTCAACACTACAGAAAGTAAGTATTCATATGTTGAAAAGTTAGCTTTGGCAGCCGTTCAAGCTGTGCAGATATTTCATCATTACATCCTCCTCCATAAAAATACCATTATATCGGATTGCAACCCTATGACATACATTTTGTCACATCAATTTCTGGGGGGGAAATATTCTAAATGGATAGTTATCTTGCAAGAGTTTGATTTGGAATTCATCAAGTCTAAATCAAAGAAATCTCTTGTCTTTCCCGAGTTACTTTGCGATCTTCCTTCATGCTCCAATGATTTAACATCAAAAGCATCAATATTGGATGAATCTCTGTTTCTTATCTCGTCAAGTGATCTGTGGTATGGGGATATACTGGTCTATCTCCAGACCCAACCTTTTTGGCCCAATACCTCTCACTTTGAACAATGAAATACTCGATACCAAGCCAAATATTATCTAATCATTAGTGATACACTTTCTTGTCATGGTGTCAATATGATTTTATGTAGGTGCCTCACTCATGAGGAGGCCGAAAAAGCTTTGAATGAATGTCATTCAGGTGCTTGTGGGGGGCATTTATTTGGTTACACTACCACACAGAGAATTCTCCATGCTGGTTACTTCTGGCCAACCATATTCAAAGATCGCATTCTTGCTGTCAGGAGTTGTGATGCTTGCTAGATATTTGACGGTAAAACCAGATTACCACCTACATCACTGCATCCCGTCATTATTGTTGGCCCATTTGCTAAATGGGGCATTGAATTTATGGCATGTAACCCCACCTCAGCTGGGGGCATGGGTATATTATAGTCATCGTTGACTATTTTACCAAATCGGCCAAGGCGATGCCAACGTTGAACAACAATGGTAAAACGACTACTTTGTTTTTCTTCAACCATGTGGTTGCCATGTTTGGTGTACCACAAGCCATAGTTACAGATCATTCGTCACATTTTTGCAATCACATGATGGTTGAATTGACTACCAAATTAGGACTGTCACATGATAGTTCTACTCCATACTACCTGCAATCTAATGGACAAGTTGAGGCTATGAACAAAGTCCTTAAGCGCATGTTGTAAGGAATGATTGGAGTTCATAAAAGAAATTGGCATTTAATCCCGTACTCAGCTCTGTGGGCATATATAACCTCAGTGAGAAATGCAACTGGATTCACACCCTTCTAGTTGTTCTATACGGGAATAGTGTCCACTCGGATGCTACTATTCCCACTAAGATGGGTGGCTATCTTAGAAACAAACAATCAAAGTCTACTATTGATTCCTTTTATGAAAATAGATGAGAGGAGAACCAAGAGGGAAAACCTGAGTCTTGCACTCGATTTCCTCTCCTTCTTGATAGAGTTTTCCACTTCCTCTTTTTCTGCTCAGCTTCAAAAGGACCTGTGGAATCACAACAACATACTACTATGCAAGAAAGAAGGATCTAAATTCATAAATAATGCAGGATCAGATGTGCATTAACCATATACAAGCATATATAAACAAGTACACAAGAATATGGAAGGAAACAAGAATAGCTTTATTCAGGAAAAGTAGCAAGAAGATTACAACCATGTGCTCTGTCCCAGCATCATCCTCCAGCTAAGAAGCCCTTCTTCACCTCAAGCAAAGCTAGATCACCCAACATTGTGAATGTACACCAGAATACCAACAAAACTTCTCTATAAGATACCAAATTCCAGCCCCTCGGATCTCTGTGATGAGGGATCCATATATAGATGATTATAGAGAGGTGAGTCATCTTTTGGGATCTTGATTAGTGTCTTCTCTATGATAGTTCTTGCTTCCACTTGGAGAATGATGATCTCTTACTCATCCCTGGTGGAAAATGGAGTGGCAAGTGTCAGAGGGGAAGCTTCTGGAAGATTCCATGATCTTCCACCTCGCATTTTTGTCCCTGCCATTTTTCCATTCCCGACCATCGCACCCTACAGAGGAGCAAATTAGTATGCATCACACCTTGTACATTGGGAAGGTGATATGCATCGCACCCTCTGCATTGAGCTTTTAGTATGGT